>OY882871.1:5972037-6239537 GCA_963693515.1 Pipistrellus nathusii | reverse complement strand
CCCGGCGAATGGCTGGGCTTGGGCGTGGAGGGGCGTGGGATGCAGTTGGGCCGGGACTGCAGTCCCCATCCCGCAGGACCGATCCGGGCGGGGTGAGGAGGGGACAGGTCCAACCTCTGACTTCCCACGGGCTCCCCCGCCCTCGCCGAGTCGCTGGGGCTGCGAGGCCGGCCCGTTAGCGGGTGAGTGAGGGCGCCGTCCCGCACCGCGCGCGCCGGGGATGCGCAAGGCGGGCGGCGCTCACCCCGACCGGCCCCGGGCCCCGTAGGCGGCGCCACCCCCCGGCGAGGACCGTCAGGGCGCCCGGGCGGGGGCTGTGGTCCCCGCCGCAGTGTCCGCACCCCGGTCCGGAGCAGACCCGTGACCGATGGGCCACCTCCGGCCCCTGCACCTCCGGCCCCTGCACCCCCCGCCCCGCCAAGGGGGCAGAATGGGGCGGGGGCTCCCACTTCCCCGGGGCCGGCGAGGGAGCCGCAGGGCCCCGGGCTGAGCGTGCCCCGCCGCCGCCGCAGGACCCGCACTCACCTCGGGGCCCTGCGTCGCCTCCCGCAGCCTCCTTGTCCGCCATGCTCGCGCAGCCCGGCCGCGAGGGGACCTTCCGAGCAGCGCCCTGCGGGATCGTCCGCGCCCGCGTCCTGGGCAGCGCTCCCGGGTCTGAGCCTCCGCGGCTGCAGGAGCTCCGCCGTGACGCGGCCGCCGCAGCCCGAGCCCGCCCCGCCCCGCCCCGCCCGGCTCCGCCCCCAGCCACTAGCCCCGCCCCGAGCCCCCAGCCCCGCCCCCGAACCCAACGCCCGGCTCCGCCCCGTGAGCCCCACGCCCCGCCCCCGAGCCCGCGGGTCCGAAAGGCTGGGAAAGGGAAGCATCGCGGCCTGGCCCGAGTCCGCTGGGCCCCTAACCTGCCCCTCCTCTCCCGGCCCTTCCTCTCCCGGCTCACCGCGGGCGGCCGTGGCGGGGCCGGGGCTCCCTGGCTCGCGAGCCGGATGCGGGAAGAGCGGGGATCGCAGGGGACTGAAGCCCCGCAGCAGGCACCGCACGCACAGCCCACTCTCCTGGAAGCCTGCTCCAGGCGCTACCAGTTTATTCCCCCACCTCCCACCCCATCCCACACACACACACACACACACACACACACACCCCATCCCACACACACACACCCCATCACACACACACACACACACACACACCATCACACACACACACACACACACACCCCATCCCACACACACACACACACCATCACACACACACACACACACACCATCACACACACACACCATCACACACACATACACACAACCCATCCCACACACACACCCCATCACACACACACACACACACACACACCATCCCACACACACACACACCCATCCCACACACACACCCCATCCCACACACACACACACACACACACACCATCCCACACACACACACACACCACACACACCCCATCCCACACACACACACACCATCACACACACACACACACACACACCATCACACACACACACACACACACACACACACACCATCACACACACACACACACCATCACACACACACACACACACACACCATCACACACACACACACACACACACACACCATCCCACACACACACACACCATCACACACACACACACACACACACCATCACACACACACACACACACACACACCCCATCCCACACACACACACACCCCATCCCATACACACACACACACACACACACACCCCATCCCACACACACACACACCCCATCCCATACACACACACACACACCACACACACCCCATCCCACACACACACACACACCATCACACACACACACACACACACACACCATCCCACACACACACACCCCATCACACACACACACACACACACACACACACACACACACCATCCCACACACACACACACACACACACACCATCCCACACACACACACACCCCATCCCATACACACACACACACACCACACACACCCCATCCCACACACACACACACACCATCACACACACACACACACACACACCATCCCACACACACACACCCCATCACACACACACACACACACACACACACACACACCATCCCACACACACACACACACACACACACCATCCCACACACACACACACCCCATCCCATACACACACACCACACACACCCCATCCCACACACACACACACCATCACACACACACACACACACACACCATCACACACACACACACCCTATCACACACACACACACCATCCCACACACACACACACTATCACACACACACACACACAATCACACACACACACCCCATCACACACACACACACACACACCATCACACACACACACACCCCATCCCACACACATACACACACACCCCATCCCACACACACACACACCATCACACACACACACACACCCCATCACACACACACACACCCCATCCCACACACACACACACCCATCCCACACACATACACACACACCCCATCCCACACACATACACACACACACCCCATCCCACACACACACACCCCATCACACACACACACACACCCCATCCCATACACACACACACACACCACACACACCCCATCCCACACACACACACACACACACCACACACACCCCATTCCACACACACACACCATCACACACACACACACACACACCATCACACACACACCCCATCACACACACACACACACACACACCATCCCATACACACACACACCCATCCCACACACATACACACACACCCCATCCCACACACATACACACACACACCCCATCCCACACACATACACACACACACCCCATCACACACACACACACACACACTATCCCACACACACACACCCATCCCACACACATACACACACACCCCATCCCACACACACACACACACACACACACCATCACACACACACACCCCATCCCACACACACACACACACACACACACACACACACACGCATACCCCATCACACACACACACACACACACACACGCATACCCCATCACACACACACACACACACACACACGCATACCCCATCACACACACACACCCCATCACACACACACACCCCATCCCACACCAGGGTCCCAAAGGAACGGCCCAGGGCCCGCTCATAAGCGGGACACGGGGAAGGGGTGGGGGAGACGGGGCGGCCAGCTCTCAGGCCCCGACGCCTGGAGGCGTCCGCTCCCCGCTCCTCCCTCGGGGCCTCCATGGCAACTCGGGAGCCCCAGGCACTCGCAGCGGTGGCTGCCTCCAGCCTTCCTTATATGGGCTCCCACCCGTCAAAAGTCTGAGAATAACGACATGAATAATGCAATGCTTCGGCGATCAATGATCCGTCCTCCCTAGGATCCGCCCCACGGCTCCGCCACACCCGCGCCCCCGGCGGCACCGGTGTCAGCTGCGCAGCCGAAGAGGCAATCAGTGCGGCGACAGGAGCCTCATCACCGCCTGTACCCGGCCCTTCCGGGGTGCCTGGCGCCGTGCTCGGAGCCTGAGAGCCTTGTCCCTCTCTGCATAACTCAGTTTGCAGAGAAGGAAACTGAGGTTTGAGGGAGATAAGTGATGATTCCCAGAACACACCCAGCACGTGTGCGGCCAAGCTGGGATCCCCGGCCAAACCATCACCACCCGCACGCCCCCGAGGGGCACAGCTCCCAGAGGCCCTTACAGGCTGCTTCACTGCCGCTGGACACAGAGGCTGCAGGGAAAGGCCAGAGGCCAGTGTCTTCTCAGGAAGTGATTGCAAAGTGACCAGTTAAAGGGACGAACTTGTCTTCTCTCTGCTGCATTAAAAAGCCCAGGTGGCTCAGTGGGTTGGAGGTCATCCCGTAGAAGGCTGTGGGTTTGTGGGTTAGAACCCCAGCTGGGGTGCATGTAGGAGGCAACAGATCCATGTCCCCCTCTCTTTCTCTAAATCAATTTTTAAACACCAACATATCCTCGGGAAACAATTTTTTTTTTTAAATCCCAAATGTACAGTCTGTGGGCAAGTAACTCTTTGAGCCTTAGCATCCTCATCTGTGAAATGGGTGCAACAGTGGGACCCACATCGTGACACCGAAGAGGACTAGATGAAAGGATGCACATGAAATATGCTTCGCTTGGGGCCTGGCACACGGTAGTCAGTCCAAAAAATATTAGATCTGAATAGGTCACAGACACCTTTTTAATGGTGCACAATGCCAGTTAACGGTGCACAATGGCCAATGAATGGTGCGCAGGACCAGCTGTGCCGGACAGTGGGTACGAATTGTGAGGGACATTTCCAGAGTGGAGAACAGTATTTTCCACCGAGTGCCCTCTCCCTCCCAAGGCTGCTTGCTTGCTGAGACATCACCCCACCATCCCAGAGGCAGACCCAAGAGCTGGCCTGGCGGGAGAGGTGTGAAGGCAGTTGCCCAGGTGATAGCCTGGCCGAGAAGGCTCAGGGTGGAGAGGGCAAGAGCAACCCAGGCCCTGCGTCACCCCTCCAGCTGCCTGCCCAGTCCTGCCCATCTATCCCCGCTGAGTAAGGCTGCCAGGCCGAGGCTGCCTGGGTTGGAACACGAGAGGGCAGGGTAGGGCAGCCACCGGTGGCCTGTCCTTTGAGCGCAGTGTCACATGGACACATGCCTGGGCAGTGAGGCCAATAACGCGCTCTCTAATAAACACAGTTTTGATCGAGTCCCTCTTATGCTCAAAACCACGCCAGGGAAAGAGCCCTCACTCTTGAGTGCGACTCTCAACACCTTTGACAATAGTGAGCCCCCACCTGCCTCCCAAAGTCTCTCTCCCAACAAGCCCTCCCTCCACCAGCCTCCTGCGGCCACAGTTACAAGCTGCCTTTGTCTACGTGTTTGGCATCTCCTTCACCTTCCTGTCCACATCCAGGCATCCTTCAGGGCCGCCGGCTCAGGGAAACCTGGGACACTGCCCCGCGCCAAGGTTTCCATGGTATTCCACACACCCACACACCTCTCTCCTCTTTCCTCCTCCCATGCCCTCTGTGCCCCAGGCGGTGTGGCACTAGGAAGCCTCTCTGTCTCTCTGTGGGACGCCCATCTCCATCCCAGGCCCAGAGTCTCTCCCTTGGGGGCCTCCCAGGCCACCAAAACCCAGCCCATCCTCTCCTGCCCTCCCTGTGGTGACAGGATCTCCGTAGAGGGAATACCGCCGACCAGCTGCCAAGCCACGTGCCTGGGAATCAGCTTCCACTCCTCCCTTTATGTCCATCAGTCAATCTCCAAGTCAAGTGTTGCCCGTTGACCTTGGAAATCTCCTCTGCATCCTCACGACCACCGTCCTGTCCAGACCCCACCATCTCTCACTGCCTACTCGTCTGCAGAGGCCCCTCCCCAATCTCCTGGCCCCTGACCCCTCACCACATGCATTCTTTGTGAGTCAGGTCTGCCCTGCCCACCTCTACAGGCTCCATCTCTCCCTCATGGCTTCTTTCAGTCCCTCCCATCCACCCCTGCCTCAGTGCTGGGATTTCAAATACCTTCAAACGTGTTTGGTGTTTGAACCACTCCCTTCCGGGTCCTGCCACCAGCAGCAACCTGGAGAACTTGCGTGGACCACCCCACTCCCAGAAGCCTTCCCTGCAGCCCTGCTGGCCTGGGCGCCTCTCTTCAGGATCCTCACGGCACCCTGTCTCTCCCCATCAGGACTTGACCCTTGCCATGAAGACATTGGCCTTGGAGGCCTGTCAGAACCAGCAGGGAGCCTGCAGCCCCGCCCTCCTGCTGCTGCAGCAAAAGGGCCTGGGTGCCACCTGCCCCCTCCACACCCGCCCGCCCCCCACCAGCACAGAGACACTGAGCAGGATGGGCAGTGACTGACCTTCAGCCCCGTGCTGAGGACGGAGGGCAGACCGTTTTTATTTTTTAGGAAACATGAAAGGCAATGGGTTTGCCCTCATGGCTTCAGTAATAGCCAGCGCTGGGACTCAGGGCCTTTCTCCTGTCACGTCAGCATGAGTGACGGGCTCCCATCCTGCAGGCCTACAGTCCCTCCCCCAACAGGAGCCAGAGTGGGATCACGTGGCCTCTCTACTATCAGTTCCCACATGAGTCGGTCTCCCAGTGCCTCTTGACGCTTCTCCCTCCTTCAAGCCAAAGCACGCTCAAGTCATCCGTCTGAACGTGCCAAATCTGGTCCCACCTCAGGGCCTGGAACACATTCCCCAAGAGAATCACACGGCAGAGACAGAGGGAAACTGAGGCCCGCCCTGTTTATTTACCAAAGAAGTCAGTGGCGGAGTCAGAATCTGCACCTGGACGGTCCCATCTCAGCAGAGCGCCCAGGTCTGCCCTGCCCCGCAGAGAGCTGGGCAGCAAGGCGACCCAGTGCCCAGACCAGCACCTGGCACAGAGCGGGTGGCAAGAAACACAGCTGCAGGCATGAGAAAATCACCCAATTGGGATTACAGCTGACAGAGCACCTCACCTCTCTGCTCGCCCTGACTCATGCAGCACTCTGAGGAAAGCCTCCCTGGTTCCGACTTTTTCAGGACGAGGGAATTGAAGGCTGGAGAGATTCCCCCACCAGGGCCTGAGGTCGTAACGCTAAGAGGCTGCTTTAAGCCATTCCGTTCTTTCAAAGCTTGTGTTTTATTTTGAAACTGCATGTACATTGTGCATCCACTGTACCCGGTTCTTTGGTGCCACTCATCTATCTGTAGGGTTTTTTTTCTAAATAAAACTAACCCTTTACGTTTCTATGACTTGTTTTTAAAGTGGCTTATGAAAAAATGGAAGCGCCCACAACAGTAAGGAGAGATACAATGAATCCCCAGGCACCCATCACCCAAGTTACTTAATATTTAAAAAATCAAATTTACCGTGAAACTGACTCTCCTAGGAAGAAAGCACATGAGCTCTCATTTAATGTGGGAATTACATGGTCACTTAATTTTTACATCCCTCCCTCCAAGAAATACAAACCAATATTCCGATGGGGACCTAAGGAGCGTGAGGTCCAGTCACTTGCTGGGAGTTAGAAGGGGCAGAGACAGGAGTCGCCCCGACTGGCCAGTTACTGAAGCAGGAACTTCACCTCCAGTCCACCCATTTGTACAATGCGGATAAAAATCATATTTAGCCATGACCGGTTTGGCTCAGTGGATAGAGCATCGGCCTGCGGACTGAAGGGTCTCAGATTCTATTCTGGTTAAAGGTATGTACCTTGGTTGCGGGCACAAAATCAATAAACTATATTTTTTAAAAACCATATTTATTCCCCCAGAACTGGAGTAAAGTATGGCTTCTAAAACAAGTCAAGGAAATGAGTCCCTGCCCGCCCTCTTTCTCTTACACCTGAGTCCTGCATTAAAGTTGCACGGTTTCCAGAAGCTTCCCACTCCAGGTTAAGGAGGACATGCGGTCCTTCATTCATCCTCTCCCTCATCCGTTCTCATTCTGTCTCTCACAGACGGGGGCAGGCCTCTCTCTCGCTGTGCTGGGACACGAAGTCTAGCCAGACGTGGACCCAGCCCTCCAGGAGCCCCCGGCCTCAGGGGAAAGGAGAGAGACAGACAGGCATAGCCATAATGCCAGGCAGACCTGGACCCTCACCCAGGCCTGCAAAACCTATGAGAAGAATGCTCTGGGCCTCACCTCTCTCTGTCTCCTCTGTCAGCAGCAAAGAGCAAGGCCCTGGAGGGCAGGGGGCAGGGAGCAGAGGGGCCCAGGGGTGTGGTTTGGGAGCTGGATCGGGCTTGGGTTTGAATCCCAGCTCCACCCCTTCCTAGCTGTGTGGTCCTGGGTGAGTCACCTACCCGCGCTGGTTCACTTATCAAAGTGGGTTGATAAAACCCGCACAGCAGAGCCCTTGGAGCGTTACATTAGTTAATGCTTAACCCGGTTTCTTCAGCCAAGGAAGCGTGCCACCAGCTGGCCACTGCCGCCGGCCATTGCTCATCACCGGCTCCAGTAACGGAGCCCAGCCCGAGGGAGGCCGAAGCTTTGCCAAGAGTGTCCGACATTCCCAGAATGTCCGATGTTTCTCTTAGCTAACCTCTCCTTGGAGAGTCTGTACATTTGGGAAATAAATAAAAGATAAAACTTCTCAGCCTTCCCTACCCAGCTGACCCAGGGGTGTCAGCCGCGTGTGACAAGAACAGTCTGGTGGTCAGCGGAGTGAGGACAAAGACGCCCTGTTGTCCCCCAGCCCCGCGCTGGCACGCTGGCACCGGTTCCATGATCCTGCAGCAAACCCTGGGCACTGAGGCTGGGGTGGCCAGAGTGACAGCTTCGACTCAGGCACCCCTGGTCCTGGCCAGCCGCTGCCCAGGGCTTCCTCCTAGGTTGTTAAGGACCAGGAAGGACACCTGGCACAGGCGGGCACTTGGTTACCATGGTTACCGCTAGGTCAGTAGTGGGACAAGCACCAGACGGGTCTCAGGAACACTGGGCCGGGCACTGCCACACATACTGCTGTGTGGCCTTGGGCAGGTCACGCAGCCTCTCTGATACCCAGTCGCCCCATTTGTATGATGCGGGTAAATGTCCTGTGTATCCCCCCTGCCTGTCACAGAGCCGGCGCGGAATCCCAGCTTTGCCTTTCTCAATCTGCGGCCGTAACTGCTCTGAGCCTTACTCTCCTCATCTGTGAGATGGGAGTGATTTCGCACCCACCTCCCAGCGCTGCTGTGAAGATGAAATGAGGCAATGGGTGTGGAATGCCTGGCTCAGGGCCGGCATTAGGGGTAGAAAATGGCTACCCTGAGGGGAAGGAGGACTGTAACACTGAGATCCTTCATCATCACCATCACCATCATCATTGTCGCCGTCATCATCAGTGCCTTTCTGTGTCTGCTTATGTTATGCTGAACAACAAGCCCAGCTCTGGACTTGGGGTACTTTGTTTCGCCTTCCCAAAAGAGCAGGCCTCATGCACGGGACAGGGAGCAGCCACTCTGGATGGCTCGGTGGGTCCATGAGCCAGGCCTCCTGACAGGGGTCTGCTACTTGCGATTTAGTCCCAATGGCCACACACCAGGTGACGGCCCGAACCTGCCCCAAAGCCTCCCCACGCTGGCAGGGAGGTGGGAGCAGAGAAGGAAGAGGAGCGGGCTCCTCCATAATAAACCTGCACTCGCACAGTCTGCACCTGTGAAAGGGGAGAAGCACAGGCCCCAAAGCCCGGCTCCCCATGAGGCTGGGACGTGGTGAGGCCTGGGTAAAGGTCAGAGGGTGTTATTTATCTTACCCAAAAAAAGTTGGCCATGTTCTTCATTTACTATTTTCTCTAGTGTCTTATGAGGTCTTAAGGTTGAAGCAAGAGAAGACATTTTTTTTTTAAAATCACAATGTTAAGCTTAAAAAGTTAAGTTTCTGATTTTTAGAATCAAAGCAAGTTGAGGATAAGAAGGACTGTGGATGAAGAAATCGGTGGCATAAGATGATCCAACAAGCATACGAATGCTGGTCTGTGTGTTTCTCAAAGACCAGAGCTGACTACACAAAAGCCACAGCGAAATAGCACCAAGAAGAACCTAAACAGTTAAACAAGGGCATGAAAAATCATGAACCTTGTCAGTACCGCATACACATATACATGCAGGTAAACACCTGTTAAACGGGGTAAATTGGAAAACAAGGCAACAACACCATCTAATGACACGATTGCGTTTTAAAGCTACACTTTCACACCTACGCAGATAACGCCATCATTAACTAAGTCGTTTCACACTTTGGGAAATCTTATGGGAATATTCAAAACGCTTCGATCAAGGAATCCTTCTCTATGCCAAAGGGAAAGACTCTCAGTATCCATGTACTATTAAATGTTATTTCATGCATGGAGTACAACTGAGTACAATTACAAATATGAACATGCCCCAGTATGACAGTCAGGGAAGAGAAGCTGGTGAAGTATGTGCACCTCATGAGCAGGGCCACTCAATGGAGCGCACAGGAACAGGCCCTGGAAAACAGCAAAGTCCAGTTGGGCTAAGAGTGAAGGGAAAATGAGGGAGGCTTCAGTCCTTCCCTGGTTCCCGGTCGGGCTGTGTCCATTTTTCCCATCTCCTTCTTTCTCTAAACTCTGCTCGGAGATGGTCCCTTGCCTCCCGGCAGGGTGGGGAGCTGCCTCCTGCCTCCATCACTACTTTCACTGACTCCCGACGTTTGACTTGGTGCCTAAATCCTATTACTGTTCCTCCAAACTGCAGCTCTCCCAACAAGCTGGCGGTGTGCGTGAGATCAGAGGGCCACCAAGCTCCAGCAAATACCTCATTGGAGCAAACACTCAGCTGTGTGCTGTGTGGGCTGGGGCCAAGGAACTGCACATTCGGACACGAAATGTCAGGCCCCACAGAAAGCGCTTTGAGCTCAGAGCCGCCGCCCTCCACCTACTTGCTGTGGAAAAGCTCGCTCTATCCCCGTCACAAGGCCTGTGGCCACCCCTCAGGCTCTTCTGGGTCACATGCCCCTTTGGGAATGTGCTCAGAATTTGCAAACCATTTTGAAGAGTTCATAGATCTAGGTGGTGGGAGTTCCTTCCTTCCATCAGTCACTTATTTATGCGCTAAAATAAGCAGGTGCTGAGGGCATAATATTGTACCAGGCAGGAGGATAACAATGGTGGGAAAACATGGCCCCCCGCTCTGAAGGTCCGTCTCTGGGGGTGGACAGAAAACAAGAAAATACAACTTCCAGCGACTTGTGGTTGGCTGGTCCAGGTACAAAGTGCCGATATTGAGAGCTGGTATTTGCTGAGCACTTACTAGATGCCAAGGACATGTGTAGGCACTCTCCTAGGAGCATGTAACTCACTATGGATCATTGTGAGTTTGTGTTTAACTCACTTAATCTCCCAACATCCTTGGGGGAGGAAATAGTACTATCTTGTTACAGATGAGGAAAGAAAAAATTTGGCACTGTGACTTTTTCAAGGCTAGTCAGCAAAGACGCCAGGGACCTGGGATCCCACCTGCTCTCGGGCTGGTGACCAAGCCGCCTCCGTCAGCGTGGCTCACTCTGGACAGCAGGGGGCTCTCCACGCACACAGGCGCCATGGTGTGGGTGGCGTGGATGAGGCCTGTGACCCTGCGCTGGGGTCATAGCGGGAGCCTCGCAGGGAGAAGCACCCCTCCCACGGGCTGACGCTTCTAGTTCCGAGTGACAGGGGAGAGGATGGGGCCCCAGATGGGGAACTGCTCCCTTAGGACCACACTGAGAGCACCTGTGTGGACAGCCTGGCTCCTCCCCCTCGGGCCACCCACCTCCCTGCAGACACCCGTTCCTTTCAGCAGCAAAGGGGGACTGGGAGACTTCCGGAGTTAAGACTCAGCATGTGCACGCACGCTGGATGAGGTTGCACACAGACAAAGCCCATTAAGAGACAGGCTGTCTTTTAGGCTAAAACCAGGAAGAAAGAAAGGCAGTGGGTAGAGGTCCAGTCAATGTCCAGGCCCAGGTTCGATATCCTGCTATGTGACTCTGGTATTTCTTGGAACCTCGGTTTCTACATCTATGAGATGGGGATAATAACTGTACCTGCTCTACAGAAATGTTATGAAGATCAAGTGGGTTAATGCATGAGTGGAAAACAGTGGCTTGGCACATAGTGAGTGCCAATAAATGTCAGATACTTTGATTATAGACTGAGTGTATGAATATAGTCACATCTCCAGGTAAATGCAAATCAGATACATGTATTATCTACAACATGCACTGAAAAACTGGAAGGGAAGACACAAACATATTAATAGTGGTGATCTCTGCATTATACGTGATTTTTTTTTTATTACCTCTCTTCCCCCCTTTTAAAACAGATACAGGTTAGGGCAAAAGTCGGTTTATACAGGGAAAATAACACCATCATTAATTAAAAATAATAATACAAGAATAAACTCTGTTTTGAATACTCACAGCTAAACTTACTCTTGCCCCCTTCCCCCAATGTTTTTCTTTTATAATCAGAACTAGTGGCCTGGTGCGCAAAATTCATGCTTGGGGGGGGGGGGGAGTGTCCCTCAGCCTGGCCTGCATCCTCTCCAATCTGGGACCCCTCAGGGGATAACTTGCAGTCCGACATCCCTTTCACAATCCAGAACTGCTGGCTCCTAACCACTTGCCTGCCTGCCTGATTGCCCCTAACTACTTCTGCCTACCAACCTGATTGTCCCTAACTGCTCCCCTGCTGGCTTGATTGACTCTAACCATCTCTGCCTCGGCCCGCATCTGGGACCCAGGTTTCCCTCCTTCAGCTGACCACAGGCACCTGGGAACCGGGCTTCCCTCCCTCTGATTAGTCATAGGTTCCCCGGGCCAGCTGCAGCTGCAGGGGATGGTGGGCAGGTGGCTTTGCCTGAGCTGCAGCTGCAGGTGCTGGCACTTGGGACCGTGGGATGGGTGGCTTCTTTGTCTCCTGGGCCACAGCCAGCCACAGGTACTGGTGCCAGGGACTACAAGATAAGCGACTTCTCCATCTACCAGGCTGTAGCCAGCCGCTGGTGTTGGCACCTGGACCACAGGCAGGTGGCTTCCCCATCTTTCCTGGGATGCAGTGTGCGTGACTTCTCCCGTTGGCTGCAGCCTGGGATCATGGGGCAGGCAGCTTCTTGGTCTCCCTGGCTGCAGCCAACCTCAGGAGCTGGTGCTAGACTTCTCCCACCCGCACAGGTCCAGAGTGGCAGGAGGTGGGACTGCCGCCATGTTTTCAGGTTGATTTGCATACTCACTCTGATTGGCTGGTAGAGTAGCCGAGTGATGGTAATTTGCATGTTTCTTCTTTTATTAGTGTAGATAAAATCAATAGAGAAATCTTTGAAATCAACAAAAGTGAGGTAGGTGGCCTAGAAACAGAGGATGGGGTGAGAAAGGCAGGTCTCGATGCTGGGGTCTAACACCACGCAAGGGAGTGGGGACCTGGATTTGTGGATTCCAGTCTCTTTGGAAACCTCCGTCCAAGTCATCCTTCTCATCACTGCCCATGTCCCATCTTCTGAGAACGTTGCTAATTCTGCCCCTTCTCACCCCGCACTCAGTCCTTTTCACTGCACGTGTCCAGGCCTCCTAGAGCAGTGGTCAGCAAACCATGGCTCTCGAGCCACATACAGCTCTTTGGCTTCTTGAGTGTGGCTCTTCCACAAAATACAGTGCAATTGAAACTTTGTGGCCCACGTGCAGAGGTAGGTTTCGGCCTGGGCGAGTCTATTTTGAAGAAGTGGCATTAGAAGAAGTGCGGATTTATTTTTTTTCTATCGCATGGCACATGGGAACCAGGAAGTCAGTGACCTTTTAGCTAATATTTTGAAATAAAATACCTTCAAATGATACCAATAAAACATGATGGTTTTCAAACAACATACTGGTAATCATTAAAAAAGAAAATTAAAGTCTTCTGAGGACACGCCACCCAGAGGTGACATTCCGAGGGTGGTCTCACAGAACTCTTATGCCTAGATTATGTCTGTGTATAGCGTGACGGAATTCAGTCTCTCTAAACCCACAGGGCCTGGCTTCCCAGAATCTGGGTGGAAGGAACTGCCCCCAGCAGGGCGGAGCCAGGGACCCTCCATCCAGGGCGTTGGCCCTGGGCAAAGACATAGCTGGCTCCAGTCCCAACGTGGGGCCATCCGTAGGCAGACACAAAGGGGCCATTTTTCTTTCCCTCGCGGACACAGCGAGAAAAACTGGGAGTTTTTCTGGGTTGTGCCATTCAGCTCAACTGGAAAAGATCATCTGAGGTTTCCCAAGAAAGTCAGATGTAAAGAGCCTACACTGAAGCTTTATTTTTGTCCAAAATAATCATGAATTAGGAAAGCCATGGGGTGGAAGCTCTGGGGAACAGCGAGCTTTTGTGGAGAAAGAAAAAGCGTGGTGAGATCTAGATGCTGATAAGGCCGTTGAAAAGGGTCTGAAAGGACCATTGAATGCTGGAAAGGGCCCAGCAATGAGCCTCTCTCGCTTCCCTGTGTCCTCTATGGGGCATCCCTGGTCGGTAGTCTGTGATAGGGGACACAGGTGAGTTGATGTTAGGATTTGCCCAGTGTCGGGGTTGAGGCTCACAGGATGCTCCAGAGGTCCTCTGTCAAGGCTGCCAAGGAACTGATGAATTCCTTTATAACCCACATCCGGGAAAGGTCATCCAATGGCACTATCCTGTGGAAGCCATAACTACAAGAGGATTTATACTTAGACCACAATCCCACATCTAGGAATCTACCTACAAATACGAAGTAACAATGCAAAAAGATGAGCTTATTTGTCATTGCAAAATTCTAGAAAGAACACAAATAGTCACTCATGGGCTACTTGAAGATAAACCATGGCACATCTATTCAAGGAAATTCTGTGTAGTCATGAACGAAGGAAATCCCTATGAATTTACATGGGATGATTTTCAGGATATATTTTATTCAGTACAATAAGCCAAATACAAGACCTATACAATGTATTCTACATTTGTGTAAGAAAGGGGAAATATTCATATAAATGGATGCTTAGTTTTGCAAAAAGAAATACAAGGTCAACAAACAAGAAGCTAATGAAAGCGTGAGACAAGGTGAGAGGATGGCGGTGAAACATCTATGGATTTACCTTTCTACAGAGTTTTGACTTGGAGTGCTTTATATATCTCCAAATAAATTAATTCCAAAGGATTTTGTAAGAGCAACACCTACATTTCACATAAATAGAAGCAAATCAACCTTATTGTGTATCCTGAGTGGTAGGGATAACATAATCACACAGGAAAAAATCATTAATTCAAGTAAATTTGAACATAGTATTCTAGCTGCATATCTTTTTTTAAAAAAATTATTAAATTTATTGGGATGACATTGGTTAACAGTATCATATAGGTTGTATATCTTTAATATGACATTTTCTAATGATAAAAAGGACTACCTTGAACTTAATGTAGTAGGTTTGTTGTTGGTAAAAGTATTGGTGGCATAATTCTGAAACTTTTTGTGTGTGTGTGTGGTTATTGAAGAATAGGACAAATGAACAAATATCTGATGTAGTTGGGGACCAAGGTTTTGACTGTAAAGAGGGACGACAGGGCAACCCGCCCCAAATACCCCTGTGTTTCGGGGAGCAGACTTAGGGGACAGATTTGGAGTGAATGATGGGGCGCATCCAGCATAGCACACCAAGACATAGGTCCGACCATCAGCATCTCTGTTCCTGGATGTCTCTTGGCCCAGCCCCCAGCAAGGTCTCCTCTCCGACAAACCGACCAACCGTTGCCTGGCCTTCCCCTTTCTCCAGCTGCCAGCCTCCTACAGGGCACTGTCCACGCTGGACCTTGGCGCCTCCTCTTCACGTTCCAAGACGCCTCAGTGTGGCCCCAGCGTCCCATCTCTCAGGCCTCTCCTTCCCTCCCTGCTCTGGTGTCACCCTCAGCCTTCCCCAGCTAAGGAGGTGGTGGCTCAGAGAGAGGCCAGTCACCCCGCTACTAAGAATGTTCAAGATTAAAACATGAAGGGATCACTACAAAAATATTAATGTCTACAAAAAATATTAATGAGAGTGAGGGTGGGGTCTCCCATTTTGGGGACTGGAGCTTGGGATGAAAGATCCCCATTTTGAGGACTAGGGCTTAGGGGCGCCTACGCGCCAGGAACATGCCCTGGGAGTCATGCCTGCCTGTCCGGCGGGGACTTTTCCTGGGAATGAAGCTGTCAGGGAGATGTGTACAGCCTCTCCCTCCAGCCCCAGCCTGCTTGGCTCCGGGCTGCTGGCGATCAATCTACACCCAGGACGCAGACGCCAGTTATGGCTCTGAAACATGCTAATTAGGTTCAGGCAATCGAGCCAATAAATTAGAGCAAAACAGCTATTGATTCAGTTATCAACGCTCATGGAGACGCTCACAGCAGTGCTCCAAGGGCGACAGGGAGAAAGCAAAACAAAGCACCTCAGAAGCCCATGGACTCTCCGAAGGCTGTGTTTTCAGAGCAAAATTTTCTTTTCTTTTCTTTTCTTTCTTTTCTTTTTTTTTTTTTTTTTTTTTTTTAAGAAAATGCTGGTTCAGGGAAGACATCTTAACAGGTGCGGGCCTCTGCTCCTCCTGCTTAAAACCGGTCCATCTCAAGGACACTCCGGCAGTGCCAGCATCCGGGAGGAAGCTCCATACTGGGTGGCCGCACAGGCGGCGGTGGCCACAGAGCCCTGAGGTCATTCAGGCCATTGCCCGGCCCCCGAGGAGCTGAGCTCTGCCCTCCTCCTGGTCTCTTGCACAGAGAGGGGACCGGCCTGGATCTCAGTCATGCTCGGAAGACCCGATGGAAGAGGTGTTCTGTGAGTGAGGAAACTGAGGCTCAGGTGACTTGTCCTTGGTCACGCAGTTGCCAGAGCAGGAACCTTGGTTCTCAGGAAATTCATTACCAAGGGTCGGGCTTGTGTGACCCCAGTGACCCTGTGAGCCTTCCTGGTGAAGGAGAGCAAGTGCTCAGAGGACAGGTTCCTGCAGAACTGTCACCACAGGCAGAAGCCAGCCTGGTGGCCAGGGCCTGGCTGGGCCAATCAGATGCCGCCCTTGGGTTTGTGAGAGTCAGCATGGCTCAAAGTCGCAGGGCACCAGGGGTGGGGGGCTGCAGTCCCCACAAGGCAAGGTGGGGAGGGGGGAGGGAGGAGGAGGGCAAGGGAGGGAGGCGGTGAGAGGGTGACCGAGGCCAGGGAAGAGGAAGCAGCTGGCAGGAGGGTCCCTGGCTGCCTGGTTGTCACCGGACTCTCCTCGCTCTGGAGAACAGTGAGCCCTTCTCAGGGCTCAGCCCTCCTCCTGCCTCAACAACCTTTCCTGAATTTACTTAAAATATAAAGCCTTTTCTCCAGAAGCTTTTCCTAAAGGTGCTTGGGAATCTCTCTGGGGTGAGGTTTTGTTTTTAAAGGAAGGGCCACCCTGGTTGCCTCTGGCTGTGTGTGCGGGGAGAGGGGCAGCAGAAAGCCATCCCGCACCCACCCACGTCTCTCCGTTCCCCTTTTATCCATCCCGGAGAATTCCCCCTATGCTCCTCCCCACCCCCCCCCACCCCCTAGACTGCACCTCCTTCCATCTCTTCCTCTCATTCAAACGTAAAATTAGCTCAAGACGCCCACTCTCCAGAGCCTTCTCTCAGCCCCTTGAGATCTTCCTTCCCGGCAACTGTCGTCAGTTTGGCTCCAATAAACTCATACAAATTCTCTGCAGGTGTGGGCAGTCCTCACCTCACAGCTCAGCCCGAGATTTCCATCCCTCTCCACCCCATCCCGAGGGACACCCTGCCTGGCCCTGCGGCTCCCGCCAGTTCCGTCTCAGAATGGCGGGGGCCTCCCCCTGCATGGGGGCTCCGGGGGTGCGTGGCTGAGCCTCCCACCGCGGTCCCCTCACAAGGCCCAGAACAGAGCCAGGCCTGCCACACACCAAGGACTACATGGGGGGCAGCTGAGCGCCGTCAAGGAAGGGAAGGCGGCCTTGGGGTGCAGGGAGGGGCTCTGGGTGCGCTTGCTGTCTTCTGGGTCCTCTCCAGCCTCCGGTGGGGAGCCCCATTCCACTGTGAGCCCCGCTGAGGGGGTGTCTCAGGAGCCTCTGGCCAGGGAGTGCCCCCGGCATTGGCCAGCCTTGGACTCGGCGTTGCTCCTGGTTCCCAGGCAGCTGTCCTTTCAGCATCGCTGTCCCTTGGGAGACACCGCCAACCCCGGGGCCTCCTGTAGGGACACCTGGTCTCAGGTGCGCACACCTGAGCGCAGCCCTGGGATCATCAGCTGGGACACCCTCAGTCCCCGGTTTCTCTGAGCTTCCGTGGTCTCGCTCCTGAGCCCCCACCTGGGGCTGTTGGTCACATCCGCCTGCTGGTCTGCTCACCAAACCTCCCTCTACCTTCCTACCTCCAGGAACGTGGCTTCATCGAAAGCCCCTGGAGCCTCTCTTTTATGGCTTACAGTAAAACTCCCATCAAAGTCAGAGGTCCCCGCATTCCCACCTAGAGGGCAGCTCTGGAATGAAGAAAAGGCTTTTATCTCTTAACAAAGCCCCAGGACTATTGCTTGGCTGAGGAGACACAACCAAAAGCCTAATTTGACTGTCAAAGCTGAGCAGTGAATTTCTTAGCCAGCAGAACTCCTCCCATCCCCAAGCACTCAGACCGAGATCCATGGGTGCCCCCAGCTTCGGGATTGAAGGGCAATTCAAGTGACATCCGTTTCCTTTCTCAGACTTATCTCCACATCTGACGCTGGTACAACGTGGACCTAATGTAACCTGATTAGTCAGAGGGATAAACAACATTTAGGAATACATGTGTGTTTTTGAGCAGGCGTCCTTCAAACTGTGACACCTGTAACAACTTAGGGATGATGCAATGCGTCTTACAAATTGCTTGATGACTGCGATGGGAACCTGGACTGGCTTCAAGAACGGGAGAGATGGGCCGCCTGGACTCGGTTCAGGCTTGCTTTTCATTTGATTTACTCCCGCAACATCAAAGAAGTTCAGCGCCACGGGCAGGCCAGGTGCTCCCTGCAGATCTGCAGAACGCCCTCACCTGCCCTCCACCCAACCTTCCCACCCCCCACCCCCACCCCTGCCCCAGCTTGTCTAGCAGCTTCCCTAGGTAACGGGTCTTCACCTGAGTCCCTTCCTCAGCCCACCTGATTCACGGACCCCGGAGCCCGCCTCAGAATGCAACAATAAATCATGTAGGATCACAAAGAAGCCTGGATCGGGCCTATATGGGCAGTTGGACATCCCTCATGGGGTCCCAGATTGGAGAGGGTGCTGGCTGGGCTGAGACTCCCCCCACCACCACCCCCATGCATGAATTTTGTGCACGGGACCTCTAGCTGTAATATAGTTATATATGTATGGGCTTCTTCATGAACACATCCAATACAGAAAGATCCAGTAGCCACTGGTGACTACTGTGATTGTAAAGTAGATATCTCAAACTATCCCCTCGCAGGAGCCACGTGATGTGGGAAGTGTGATGTTAGGAGTGACACGTTAAGAAATCCTTTTTCTGTGCTAAATCGGATTTGATGGCTGGACCCAGGGCCCATGAGCAGGACCCCAGGCATGGCTAAGCCTCCATTCAGCATGGAGGACGTGTGAGACCTCAATCAGAGGTCCCCCAAAATAAGGACGGCAGTTTCCCGGATCCGGGGTCCTGACCCCTGCTTCTGGGCTGCCCTGGGGCTCACTGCCACCGCCCGGTCAGCGCCTCAGTCTCCCCATCAGTCGTCACGACGATGACGCTGCTCACTCGGCCCTGAGAGGTTTCACACGCACATGCTCAGATGCTCTCCTGCCCCTCAGGGTGCCCTTCCCGGGAGCAGATGCTCGTTGATAGGAAATGTCTCCATAATGCTGACGGGGCGGCAGCAGGAGCCACGTGGCTGGGGGACCAAGGTGAGGCCAAGGGCACCTCTCCCCCAGCCCGCGTCCTGTTCTCCGGAAGCCCCTTCCTCTGCCTTTCCTTGGCCGTGGCTTCATTGTTGCTAAAAGGATCAAATTCAAAGCACTCAGCCTCACTCCTCTCTCTCTCTCTTTCTCTTGCCTCATCCAGTGTCTAATCAATCTCCGGGCTGTCAGCCACGCCGAGAGCCCGGGGGCTGCACGGGCTCTGCCCCTCCAGGGACCCCTTAGCCGTCTGTGCTGGTCCCGCTCATGGGCCCTGGGTCCAGCCATCAAATCCGATTTAGCACAGAAAAAGGATTTCTTAACGCAACGTGCAAGCCATGAATTTTAATATTCCACCGCGTTAAAATTCAGACCATGAGATTCATCAAAAGATGAAGAAGTAAAGCGTCAGGATGGAAGATGCTGCTCGTTACCCCTGTAACTGACAAAGGACTGGCATCTGGAATAAATGGAAGTGCCTACAAGTCAACGTTAAAGAGACAACGCATCTTTAAAAACGCAGAATATGATTTTTGTCCAGTCTCATCCTGTACCCTCCACACAGACACCCCCTTTCCCCCTGAGAATTATCAATCCCCTCCCATTTTATGCCCCTGATTCTATTATATTCACCAGTTTATTCCGTAAAAATCATATACCTATGGATGAGGACGGGGGGGGGGGTGGAGAGGGGGGAGGTAAAGGCTGAGGTTGGAGTGGGGACCAGGTGGAGTGGAGCTATGGGGGTTGGGAGGGGGAAAGGAGAAACAATTATAATAATCTGAACAATAAAGATTTATTTAAAAAAAAAGACAAAAACGCAGAATGACAGTGACCGGGCGCTTCTCAGGTGAGGCCACACGCAGTGTGAGGCGGCATTTGCAGAGGTGCTCAGGCGGGACCAGGAGCATGCGGCTCGAGGCCACAGGAGGATGCAATGTTGTGCCCACTGGACTGGCAAGCGAGTAGACACATGACCGCCACAGGGTTGGTGATATGAGCGAGCGCGAGGAGCCTCCATGCATAACTGGTGAGAAGGGAAGCAGGCCTGTTGCGTGGAGAAACTTGGGGGCCTGGGAGAAGTTGGAGGCATGGGCACTGGGCCGCGGGGGCTCCCTTCCCCAGCACCTGTGCGTCAGGCTCCTCGCCAGGAGCCACAGCCAGCAAGAAGCCGATGACCTTGGAGTGTAGATAAATGCATTGCGGTAAAGGGTGCCCGGGGACCCTAATACCCCAGCATCAGCCTTTCCCTCCTTGCCCCTCCCACCACCTCTGCCCGGCCACCTATCTCCCTGCCCAAGTGCCAGAGCAGCTGGGCTAACAGCACACCGCCCCCTACTGGGGCCCATTTGCCCAGTCTCAGGCCTCTCCCCATCTCTCTTCTCCCCAACTTCCCTTCTGAGCCCCAGGCCCCTAATTAGGAGTCCTGCTCCTTGGTCCATCCTTCCTGCTTTTACCTCCTCAGCGGGTGACCAGCTCCCCAACCCCGCTCATCCCTGAGGTTCCGCTCAGGATCTGCCCCTGGGAAGGCCCCGCCACTCCCCGCCCCCTGCCCCTGGGAAGGCCCCGCAACTCCCCCCCCCCCCCCCCCCGCACGTGTCACCCCCATCCCCTCGGAGTCCATCCTGGGCACCACTGGCTGTGAGCTTTCTGAGGGGAGGTTGGGAGGAGCTTCCAGAACAATCTGGGCCTCGTCCTTAAACTGAGCTCAGGGTCCTCAGGGGCCAGAGTAGGCATTCCAGGGGGTGGACGACCAATTAAATTGTGCACACACATGTTTTTGGGTAGACAATCCAGTACGTTTGTCAGAATCTCAAAGGAGTCTGTGATCTAAGAACCGACTCTATCACTCTTCTCAAAGGAAAATGTCCATCCTCATTCATAATTAAAGAAACGTACATTTAGATCAGGGAGGTATTTCTCTCCTGTCAGAGCGGTGTGCGTACCTGCCTGCCCATTAGAATCTCCCAGGGAAATGCTTTCTGAGTGCCCATGCCCAGCGCCCTCCACCCCCAATGAAAGTCTGATTCGGGTGGGATGGGATGGGTCTGGGATGTGAGGTGTGAGATAGGCACAGGTGCTGGCTTTTGTAGACAGCGCTCCAGCCTAATCAGTTTGGCTCAGTGGATAGAGCATCAGCCTGCGAACTCAAGGGTCCCAGGTTTGACTCCAGTCAAGGGCATGTACCTTGGTTGCAGGCACATCCCCAATAGGAGGTGTGCAGGAGGCAGCTGATTGGTGTTTCTCTCTCATTGATTTTTCTAACTCTCTATTCCTCTCCCTTCCTCTCTGTAAAAAATCAATTATATATATATATATATATATATATATATATATATGTATTAAACAATAACAACAAAAAGAAAGCACTCCAGGTAATTCTGACCTCGGTCAGGATGGAGAAGCAGTGACCCGCCAAAGTGGCAGAGGGCACTCCTGCTGGGATTGGACCTCAGCCTTGGTGGGCGAGTCCACTGGTTCCGAGGCCTGGAGAGAATGGGGTAACGAAGATGAAAGCTAAAGGTGTCTGCACCCCAGACAGGCCATTTCAAGGCTAAGAATTGAGGCCACGTCCATCTTGCACCTGTGCTTAAAGTGATCCATAAAACCGTCACTGTCCTCTGCTCTGAGAGCACAGACTGGGAAGAGCCCGGATGCCCTCCTCGGAGATGGTCACACTGAGCTGTTGCATCCATGTGGCAGTGCCCTGTCGCCAGTGACAAGCCCCCGGGCGCTCTGTGACCCGACGGGAAAGGGTTTCCACCATCTCTGGAACGTGCACACCTGAGCCACGCAGAGGCCGGGTGTTTGAACGTGGACCAGCACAGCTATCTGCGGGGCACCCCGAGTCTCTGCGGGGCTGTATGGTGCTGAGACCCCTTAGCAGTCATCGCCTTGGGGGAGGAAACTGGAAAACGCGCCTGGGAGGACGGGGGCCTTGGTTTCCATGAATTTCCCTTTCTGTGTTGTTTGAGTATTCTGAATATGGTATTGCTTTTTCCCCAAAATTAGGTAGGTGAAAGGGAGAAGGGAAGAGAAGACCAGGCAGCTACTTGGCCCTAGGAAGTGAGACTTGAACAGACCGGGTCAGAATGTGGGTGGGAGGGACCATACCAACTTCAGTCAAGGTCATCGTTCTTGGCATTCTAAATCCCCACCCCACTCACACCACCCCACCACCCCACCACCCACGGAGGCCCAGGTCGGCCCTGGAGGCAGAAATTGGCTGGACCCAGGAGGATGGATGCAGTAACCTAACTTGAGAGGGTAGGAGGGCTGTGGGGCGGCTTGGAGGGGGGTGGAGGGTGGCACTGCAGGCAGATTCCTCTCGAATGCCACCTCCTCTCAACCCCATGAGAGGAAAAACATGTGTCACAGCACGCCTCATCTCTTCTCTGGCCTCCCGGACATCCTGCAAAATTATACACCCTGGGGAGCTGAGCTCCGGAAGATTGAGTACAAAGCCCTGCAAACACCGCCCTCTTGTGGTGAGGCCTGTGAACTGCGTCCAGGTCCACAATCGTGCTGCTTAAGTGTTTGGAACCAGAGAAGGAAAAAGTATAGTTTAATTCTGAAGTCTTCAGTAAGAAATTCAAAAGAAGTACTCAAGTTAGATCCAAACGTAAAATTCATATGTAAAGTGTAATGTATGAACAGTCTCCCAAGGAACTCTTCTCCAAATATAAAATAGCCCCCCCCCAATATATTCAAATTCTAAATAATAATCATAATAATACTGAAAAGCAAACCTGAAAATACCTGGTAGCATTTTAGTGAGAATCCCTCCAGACTCTCTAGAAACATATACACATAGAGCTATATCCCAACTTTTGTCAACATAACATACACACACACTCTTTTGCCTGATTTTTTTTCTCTCCATAATACATTGTGGACAGCGGCACAGTAAATATACACTACATCATCATTTTTATTATTTTAAATTGTAAAAGTTATGCTTGTGAAGATACACCCTCAAAGTAACACAAATGGAAAAACTATTATATATGAAAATATCCATTAGTAGTGGACTGACTGCGTCCATTATGGAATATCCAGTCAGTGGAATGCTGTGCAACTGGCAATGGACTGCACAAGACCTATGTGGCTATATGGCCATGATATACATATAATGAGATAACTTACATTGCAAAACAATCCTATCTAATAAAGAGGGAATATGCAAATTGACCATCACACAGTCACAAAGCTGGCTGTACCCATAGCCACAAGATGGCAATACCCAGTCCCCTTAGCCCTGCCAGAGTCCCCCAGTCCTGGGGGGGGGGGGTTGGCAGGAGTCTGCTTGCCTGCTGCCGGAGTCCCCCAGTCTTTTCACAGAAAATGGGTTGCCTCAAAAGTTTGTTAAGCTTCATAGGACAAACAGCATTCAAAATCACTGAAAAGGGAATTCCAATATTTATAAAAGTTTGGGCTGGACAATTCAAGGTTATGTCCACTACAGCCTTCTATGATTTTGTGATAGTAACATTCCGAATTCACATAGTACCAGCTGTATTGTATGTAAGCAGATATTATTTAAAGGAATGGCCATTATTATTAAAACAACTCATAAAACCACACTGTTTGTATGTCGAGGACATTCTGTGTGATTTTCCTGATGGCTGGAGTCAATGCCCCTAACCCAGCAGTCCGACATCCCCTGAGAGGTTCCAGATTGGAGAGGGTGCAGGCCAGGCTGAGGGACACCCCCAAACACCCCTCATGAATTCTGTACACCGGGCCTCTAGTATTTATGGAAGCACCCTATTTTAGGACAGAAATATGGCTGAATCTGAGGAGGGAAAAAAGTATTGCTTGAAAGATACTTGAGAAAGTCTCTCAGAAAAGGTGATGAGGAAGATGAAGTGTTAAGTGGAGTTGTACTTTTTCTCTTCTGTGCTGTGTGATTTTTAAAATGTTATCACCTTGAGGATATTATTCCGAGGCCTGAATGTACCATGACTTAGTTAACGAATCCCTGTCGATGAACATTTAGGTTGTTAACAGTTTTCCTACTGGCAACCCCCTGCACATGAACTAGTTATTGTGCACTTGTCTGATTAGCTCTCTGGTAAATTCCTGGCTGTGGAATTGCTGGGTCCATTTTTAACGGTGCACTACCCATGACCTTGACTATCGACACAGGGCAGAGGGAACGGGACATGGCCATTCCTGCCCAGGCGGGTTGTGAAGTGGCTGGTGTCTGTCTCTAGGTGGGGAGGACATGGCCTCTGTCCACACTCTGTACCTCTGGAGGCTCTCTTTCACCAGGGCGTGGGTCGAATTCACTGGATGGCTCATGCCCAGATGTCCCGCTTCATGACTTGATTCCATTTATGGAGCACCTCTACGCTCCTTGCCATCCTTTCTCCCAGCCTGGTTTCCCCACAGCCAGGGGACCCTTTCCCACCAGACCGTGTTCACACCCCACCAGCGACTCCACCCCACACTGCAAACCAGCCCAACGTCCTCACCAAGGCCCTCAAGGCTCTGCCTGGATGGCCCTCGTGACCTTTCAACTTCATGCCTCCCTCCTTTTCCTGCCCTCACTCAGAAGGAGCCACACTGGCCAGCTTGCTGCTCCTGACACGCCACTCACTCACCAGCCGGGGGCCTGTGCCCTTGCGATTCCCTGCGCCTGGAACACCAACCTTCTCGGTAGCTCCAAGCTCCCTTGTGCCTCAGTTCAAATGCAGCCCCCGGAGAAGCCACGGGACGCCTTACCTTGAAAGGCACCTCTCCCCTCCCAGACACTGTCCTCTCGCCAGTCTCCCCTCTCTTCTTCATCCTGAGACCGAACTAGATTCACATTCATCTCCTTCGCTGTCCCTCCCCGTCTAAGTCTGACTGTTCTTGAGAGCAGACGCTACTTGGCTTGTGTTCTGTCGAGGGCCCTGCACATGCGCCTTCAGCAAGGACGTGTGGCTGAATGAGCGGGGAGCCGGTCCCACAGGGCCGTCCGAACCCGCACAGCCTCAATGTGCCGTCCTCTCCACTGCTCCCGACCGAGGCCCGCTGTGTCCACCCTTTCATCTCTGCAGAGCTGGAGCAGGAAAACCTGACAGGGCGCCCCTAAGGCAACAGTTCGGGGGGGAGGGAAGCCGCCAACGGGTTATTATTCAGGAAAAACACCTCTCCTCTGAGCCAGGGCGGCACATCCACCCCGCATCCCTGCTCCCCCCGGAATAAAAGAGAAAGGTTAATGCGGCCCCGTCAGAGGAAAGGAACCAATTAGCCCAACTGCAAGGCAGGAGAAGAAGAATAGAGGTTAATTGCTCGGAGTCCATGCGTCTCAAATGCCTAATGCTATATCATTATTTTTTCACCATGTATTATTTATTCCTACGCTTAAGGAATCCGCCTTATTACTAATTAATAATTCCTTATCCTTATGTTTTACCCAATTCGGGCTGTCATCATGGGGCCCTCCTCAGCCCCAGTCCCCCCCCAAAATGAAACGAAATTGTGGAGAGAAGGCTGGCACCTCCTGTTCAGTACCTCCCACCCCCATTCCTACCAACGCCCCCCCCCCCCACACACCTCCGCCTGGGAGAGCCGCTTCCTGCCTGAGATCCCCGCCGTCTGAGCAAACGGGCTGCACTCCGGCCCCGTGACCCTTAGCATCTCCTTCGTCCCACAGTTCCCAGCTTCTCACGTGAGCAAAAAATACACATTCTTCCCGCTCAGAAGGTCTTGTTCTTTTGGAAAGAACCACAACTTGGCACCTTGAACATGTTAACTCAACAGATTAGGATTTCCGAGGAAAGTAATCATAGAAACGATAATAATGAGGAAGGCTGCAAAGGCTCTTGGGAGCTTTTTCTGTTTCAGGCCCTGTGTTAATGGATTTTACACGCAAGATGTGAATCCATATGAAGCTCTATGTGTGCATGTGCTTAGTTCATCTAAATCAGTGGTCGGCAAACTGTCTAGTCAACAGAGCCAAATGCCAACAGTACAACGATTGAAATTTCTTCTGAGAGCCAAGTTTTTTAAACTTCTTCTAACGCCACTTCTTCAAAATAGACTCATCCAGGCCATGGTATTTTGTGGAAGAGCCACACTCAAGGGAACAAAGAGCAGCATGTAGCTCGCGAGCCGCAGTTTGCTGATCACTGATCTAAACAAATGAAGGAACCAACCCAGACCCAGCTCTGGCTCTGCAGCCACACGACCTGAGAAGTTGTTGCCTCATTCAGCTTTCTCTCCCATCACGCAGGCTGTAGAGAGCGGCTTTTTCCTGCTCACTGTCCCATGTCAGGACAGTGAGGGAGCCTTCAGAGCACCCCTCTCCGAATCTGGGACTGAAACCCCACTCTGCCTCGCTCCTTGTCATAGAGACGTGGACAAGAAAATGCAAAATGCAAACTAAGCTAGCGTCCCAGCCCTGACCTGGACTTGCTGCCTGGGAAGGGACACCATCCTGAGGTGGATGGCCGTGTTTCTCCGCATCATGCCTACACAAGCTCTGGTGAACTGAGCTTGGGAGTGGTTCCTCTGTCTCTGGAGTTAACAGTCAGAGAATGAAACTCAGCTGTGTTTACTAAGAGACAAGCCTGGGGAAATGTTCAGGAAACAAGAAACTATACAGAAAGACCGAACAGATTTCAAAAAGAACCTAAAAGAATGTCCAGAAGCACAAAGCATAATAATTCAAGCTAAAACCTCTGGGAGAAGAGAATTGGCCATTAGACATCAGTCGGAAGAAGTTACCCATCCGGAATACAGATCCTAAGAAATTACCCATCAAGAGACAAGAACTGGGAAATATGAAGGGAGGTGAAGAGCCCAAAAGAGTAAGAAGTTATAGAAGGAAAAGAGAGTGAATGGGGTAGAGGCAATGTAAGAAGAGAGAAGGGCTGAGAACCTTCTGGAATTGATAAGAACTACCAACCGCTGGAGGCAACAGCCCAATAAATCCAAAGCCAGAAAAATTAAAGAAACCCATACCCTGAAATATCATGGCGAAACTGCTGAACACCAAAGACAAAGGGAAGGTTTGAAATGCAGTCAGAAAGAAAAGACAGCTTTTCAACAGACGAACCATTGACTTACCAGCAAGAATGGAAGTTAAAAGGATGAAATGATACCTTCAAAGTTGCTGAGAGAAAAATAACTGCCAACCAGAATTCCTTGCTTACGGAAAAGATATTTTAAGAACAAGGGAAAATATAGACATTTTCAAACATCCCTCCACACACCCCCCTCAAAAAACTAAGAATTTGCCACCAGCAAGACTCAGTAAACAAACCTTTAAAGGATGAACCTCAGATAGAAGGAGAGTAATTCCAGTTTGACAATCCGATGTAAGAAGGAATGAAATGCACAGAACTGGAAGCAAACACTGGCTGTGTAACACAACCGTGGAGCTAAAGAAAACCAAATAGAATTCAGACAGCACAACAGCACCGTGCAGATCAGTGTTCTGACATCCTCAGATTGTGTGGAGGGAAGTAAAGGTATTCTTTATCTTTAGACCAATGACTGTGGTGCAGGGCAGAAGTCTATCAGAGGAGGCAGGCCCCTTCCACACCCTCTCTCCCCCGTAGGGTTTGCTGTCAGAAACTTGGCCCCACGCTGGCCCTGTCCAGGCTCTGCATCCTCCCTCTGCATCCCCATCAACACCCAGTGGGCCCTGGACACTGGCATTCAGACTACGGAGCCCAGCGTAGTGCTGACGGGGCTCAGAGTGTCCCCTTCTCCAAACGCTCATGTCAAAGAATGAAAGGCCCGGCCAGCGAGCATCGACCCAGGAACCAGCAAGTCACCATTCAGTTCGTGGTCAGGGCACATGCCTGGGTTGCAGGCTCGATCCCCAGTAGTGGGGCGTGCAGGAGGCAGCCGATCCATGGTTCTCTCTCATCATTGATGTTTCTCTCTCCCCCTCTCCCTTCCTTTCTGACATAAATAAAAAATATTTTTAGCCAAAACCGGTTTGGCTCAATGGATAGGGCGTCGGCTTGGGGACTGAAGGGACCTGCCTGGTTTCGATTCCGGTCAAGGGCATGTACCTTGGTTGCGGGCATATCCCCAGTAGGGGGTGTGCAAGAGGCAGCTGTTCGATGACTCTCTCTCATCGATGTTTCTAGTTCTCTATCTCTCTCCCTTCCTCTCTTTATAAAATAAATAAAATATATATATTTTTTAAAAAATATATTTTTAAAAGGGTGGAAGCCTTCAACACTGAAAGAGAAGACTCCAGATGTCACCTTTGTAGCATCCTGGCTGAGGCACAGGACAAAGAAATGGGGGGCAGGGGGGAGAGCGGACACCCCAGCCCCAGGGCATGGCCCAGAGAGAAATCTTCAGCTCAGCCCACCCTCTGCTGGGGATGGAGGACATGGTCTCGGAGCGAGGGGAGCTGGCCTCTGCGATTTGACAAAAGTGATGTCTTTGAGTGATTGAGGGCTTTTCACACCAAGAAAGCTTCCAATCTGACATTTTCAAACTAACTGCAAAGATGATTAGCAGAGTTCCTCGGGGGCTTCTCCACTGCAGTGATTTTATTTACCTTAAACCCGTGGTTGGCAAATTGTGGCTGGTGAGCCACGTGCAGCTCTTTGCCCGTTGAGTGTGGCTCTTCCACAAAAGACCACGGCCTGGGAGAATCTATTTTGAAGAAGTGGCGTTAGAAGAAGTTTAAATTTAAACAATTTGGCTCTCAAAAGAAATTTCAATCGTTGTACTGTGGATATTTGGCTCTGTTGACTAATGAGTTTGCTGACCACTGCCCTAAATGATTGTTCCTACTCCTTGAGGTCCTGGGAGGAAACCCCACAGGAGTGAAACCCAGCAGGGCAGCAAGCAAGTCCTATTTCCCACACATACTAGTTAGGAGCTGGCTGGCAGCACTGGCTTTCTGGAGCCACCAGGGGGCGCTCCAGCTCTCTCTTTGGAGTCCCAGAACGCAGTGCCTACGGTGTTCCTTGTCATTTGATAAGCAGAGTGGACCCTCAGACAGAGACAAACACACGGGCCATGTCTGTGTAAATCCCATCTACTTCTTGGCGGGTGTGCAGGGCTGACAGCACCTTGCTGAGCCTGCTTCTTCACCTGGGCCCCGGGGGTTGTGGTCACAGGCCTTGATCCCGAGGGACTCCCAGTCTGACCTGGGGTGGTGGAAGGACCCACAGGCCAGGCGTCAGATGAGTGGTTTACACGAGTCACTTGTGGTTTACACGGTGGTGGAGTGTGACAGGACACACACGCCACACCGCAGAGGTGCTGAGGGCAAACCCGTCAGCTCCCTCTCAGGACGGATGCCAGAAGCCACCCATTGTCCTCACTAGTAGAGAGATGTGGACAGGGAATCTAGAAGGCTGGTCAACCTTGAAGCTCTGAAAGGTCAGAGCCAACTGCTCATTGTCGAGTTGAGACATGGGTAGCTGAAGCAGCCTCCACCTGTTAGTCTTATGTAAATCCTTGCTGATTGGCTATTATTGGAATTGCCTGCTGAAAGGCTATGGGTGTATCCCATAATCTTAATAAAATGGATAGCAAGGCCAGAGCGGGGTGGAGTCCTCTCTGGCCCCCGTTTCCCAAATTAATATTTTTCTAGTCTCTTTCATGTGTGTGCGGCCTCCTCCAGAGCCCGAACCCTGAACCACGCGGGACTGCTTCCCAGAGGACCAGGGCGGACAGCTGGCTCTAGCCACTCGCTCCGGCCTGGGCCACGGGCAGGGGCAGGGAACAAGGCCAGAAGGAGGGATGCCCACTCACTGAGCCTCATGCTCCTTCCCATGCCTGGCTAAGAGTCCTCACCTCTCACGCAAGCTCTACCTTCTGCCAGTTCCCACCCCCCATCCCCCCAGTGTGTCTAGGATGCTTCACTGTCCGTCTTTGCCAGCATCTGCCACTCCTGGCCACAGACTTGAATGGGTTCGCCCTGACCCTCAGCCCCAGGCCGCAGTGTGCCTCTGAGCCATGGCCAGTCTGCATTCCCACCCAGGGAGCATTGCATCCACCTGCAGAGCTGACTTCTTAGCTGGGGGGGGGGAATGGGTAATCGACCCGGCACACAGCACACAGCCCATCTCCAGGCCACCTTGGCGGGGTGGTGCCCCTCACCCACACGGGCCTCTCAGCTGCAGCATGGTTCTCTCCCTTCAAACGGAGCCCTCGTGAAGATCCTGCCTGAATGCACAGCGCAGGGGTGTCATCAGAATATGCAGCCATGAAAAATTCTCATCTCACCCCCAATGCTCCAGAGCAGCAGCGATGAAGGGGAAGAGGGCGGGAATGTGAGCAGGGGTGCAAGGGGAGGGGGGGGAGGTGGAGGAGAAGAGGGAGGAACAGGGGAGAAGGGAGAGCTCTAATGCCACCTGCAGTTTATTTGCTCCGCCTCTGGGTCCTTCTGTCTGTTTCAGAGAACGGTGGATCACAGCGTAATTCCAACAAATAAACAAGTATGTTTTGTTTTGTTTTTGTTTTTTGTTTTTTAAATATATTTTATTGATTTCTTACAGAGAGGAAGGGAGAAGGATAGAGAGCTAGAAACGTCGATGAGAGAGAAACATTGACCAGTTGCCTCTTGCACATCCCCTACTGGAGATGTGCCCGCAACCAATGTACATACCCCTGACCGGAATCGAACCCGGGACCTTTCAGTCCGCAGACTAACGCTCTACCACTGAGCCAAACCGGTTTCGGCAAATAAACAAGTATGTTTTAAAGTCCTACAAAGCCTACAATTTTAGAGAAGGTTTGAAGGGGTTGACACCAAACGGATTTCAGCCCATCCTATTTCCGGTCTAACGCTGGGCTCCTGGCATCAAGAGCAAACATACTCATAACGGTTTGGTTCTAAGTGGACAGCTCGGCATAAATATAGAAGGGGCACATTAATCTCCATCCTTTTGAAGATAAAGTGAGACGGCAAAGATTAACTGCCCCTCGTTTTCCTGCGGACTCCTAGGTGCCCAGGCCTGAATGATCACGGCACAAACGGAACCCCACGTTGGCGCTTTCGTTTTCATAAGCAGCAGAGAACCCTGGCGGCCATCAGGGTCAGGAGGCGTCCTGGGTGCTAGGACCCCTGCCCTGAGGGTGCTTGGGGGAAAGAGGGGAAACTCCAGCATCTGGTTCCTCACCGTGGGGACCAAACGGCCTGCCTCGGGCTGGATGTAAACCCAAACATTCCCACCGTCATAGTGACTCAGAAGAGTAATCCAAGAATAGCCCGGCCGATGTGGCTCCGTGGTTGAGTGTCCACTTGTGAACCAGGAGGTCACGGTTTGATTCCGGGTCAGGGCACATGCCGGGTTTCCGGCCTGATCCCCACTGGGGAGCGTGTAAGAGGCAGCCGATCAATGATTCCCTCTCATCGCTGATGTTGCTCTCTCCCTCTCCCTTTCTCCCGGAATTCTTTCCTCTGTGAAACCAATAAAAACATATTACAAAAAACAAAACAAAACATTACAGTGAATTAGAACAGCAGACATGGAAGAAAACGGGGCAAGGCAAAAAGGCATTGGAGGAGGGCAGCAATCCGACTCAGGAATCCGGGGGAGGTCAGCACATGGCGAGAAGGTGGTGGCTTGGCGGGAGAGTCTGCCTCCATCCTGATCACTGGTCCCCTCCCTTGTGGGATTCTCAGCTGACTTCACCCTGGCCTCGAAACCATCACCCCACCCACTCTCCGCTGCCCCTCCCTCCCCCCTCCCTGCATCCCCAGGCCCACCCGCTCCTGCCCAGGCCCCAGGGAGACCCCTCCACTGAGGCATGGGCCGTGTTTGTGGGCAGAAATGTTCCCGTGTGTTCCTACGCAACAAAATCAAGTGCGTGTGTAGGTGTTCCGTGTTTTACAAACTCTCCTCCTTGGTTGTTATAAGATTAAAACAATTTTCTCCCTCGGTAAATGCTTCCTTTCAAAGCCGCCAGAAGCACATAATTCCCGGGCCATTTGCGCTCCTATTTTCTCGGGGCCCCGGAGGAAACGGTGATGGAGGGGCCTGCATCCTTGGAGGAGGCCAGGGCTGGGCGAGGGCTGGGCAAGACGATGTGGTGTTGTAGTGGCGGCTCTGGTCCGTGTTTCATTTATTTTGAAGTTCAAAAAAGAGATAGGTGAGCATCGCAGGTCGTCCTGGAAGGCAGGGAGCACATTTAGAGGGGAAATGACTCCTTTATCCTCAGCCAATTTCATGGACGCTTTCATTAAAGCGCAGGGAACTTTAAGGTAGCTATTTTAAAGCTGTAGCTGAGGAGTTCTTTAATGCCTGGGTCGGTTCTGCTGAGGAGATATTAAAACATCGCGGAGACGCGGCCCATTGTATTTTCCTGAACCAGGATGGGAAACTCATGCACACCTGAGGACACAGGAACATTGTTTAAAATCACAACGGATTTCAAGGACAACGTACACAAGGAGAGAGAATAAAAACGCTGGCCAGTTTGATTGGGGGGGAGGGGTGGAGGTGGGGGAAGGCAGGGGAGAGAAACCAACCTGCGTTTGTCCTTGAAACATACGCTCACCTGTCACTGATCAACGACGCCCGTTTGCTGCCGCGCCTGCGAAAGCATCCTGCTGGCTGCAAACAGCTCCGTGTGTGTGACTGTTTACATAATTACACAGCGAACACTGCCGTCTTTCGGGTTTAATGCATGTTTTAACAAGCCCTGCCACTGCGGCACAGACTTCTATCATCCAATCTTTCTTTCCAATTAAAGCACGATTAGAAAAGGTATCTCGGTGTCACCGTTACGCTCTGCCGCAGGAAGATATTCGAGGATCGCTTGGCGGGAAACCTGAGCTCACCCAAGACACCTGAGCTTGAATGCCACCTCAGCCCACCAGGGAGGGCGCCCAGGCTTCGGGCCTCGGGTCCTGCGTGGGAGGTGCAGACCTCTATCCTGGGGCCCCGACGTGGGGCTTGACCGAAGGCAGCGGGTGACAGTCCAGGGCAGCCTAGAGAGCTGGGAGATGTCTGTGCCAGCACACATGTCAGGGGCCAGAATGGTGGGCAAATGGCTACCAGAGAGATCTCCGCCTGGCCTTGGCATCTGAGACAGCAGGATGGGATTCCTGATGGGGTCACCTAATCTCACCGCCTCAGTGTGGCGATGTAAAACAGGGGCTCCCAGAAGTTACACAGTTTGCCAAAGGCCACATGTTCATCATTTTGTCAGACAGAGCATCTACCACCCCAACTTAAGGACCACCATCTCACTAGAGCAGACATGCAAAGGGCTGCTAGCTCACAGAGGTAGGGGCAGCCTTCAGGAAAGATGGTTCTAGGAACCATCCAGGAACAAAAAATATATGCACACCAAATCCCTGGAGCCTCTGAGTGTCATCATCTCTGGAAAAGGAGTCTTTGCAGATGTAATAAAGTTCAGGATCCTGAGATGAGGCGACCATCCTGGATTATCCAGGTGGATCCTAAACTCCAGGACAAGTGTCTTTAGGAGAGACAGAGACGGTGATGTGAGGATGGAGGTAGGGATTGGAGTGATGCAGACATGAGCCACGCCTGCCAGGAGCCACAGGGAGAGCCCAGGAAGGATTCTTCCTGGAGCCCCAGGGCACCGTGGCCCTGCCCACACCTTGACTTTGAACGTCTGGCCACCAGAACTGGGGGGGCAGTAGTTTCTGCTGCGTAAAGCCACGGGGACATGGTCATCTGTTACAGCAGCCACAGAAAATGAATGCAACTGGCAGAATGCAGAGGCCACCTGCCTGCTCTGCTCCCTGCAGAGGGAGACTGTCAGGGACTGAGGCTGTGTCCCCAGAAATCCACGTTAGGTCCTCAATGTCCTGGTCCCTGAGGGTGGGGCCTTGGGAGGAGTCATGAGGGGATGGGTGGCATCGCGAGGGGATGAAGAGACCAGAGCTGTCTTTCCACCACGTGAGGACACAGTGAGAAGCAGGCAGTTTGCAACCAGAAGAGGGTTCTCAGCAGAACTCGATCAAGCTGATCCCTGATTTCCAGCTGGACTGTGGGAACAGGTTTCTCTTATGGGTAAGCCACTCCGTTGATTAAACAGCCCCAGCTAAGACACAGATACACAGCCCCAGCTAAGACACAGATACACAGCCCCTGCTAAGACAGAGATCCACAGCCCCAGCTAAGACAGAGACACACAGGAAGTGCTACTTACCCACCCATTCCGGCTGGGAGATGTGTGTGTGTGTGTGTGTGTGTGTGTGTGTGTGTGTGTGTGTTTTAGAGAGTGGCTGCCTCCTGCATTCCCCACGCTAAGAATGGAGCCCACAACCCAGGCACTGAACCTTTGGAATCGAACCGTTGGCTTCCTGGTTCATAGGTTGATGTTCTACACTGAGCCATACCGGCCAGGCATGAGCTTATTTTTCTGATGGGAAACACAATGGATGACTGTTTAAAACAATTCCAAAGCTGGTCAACAGGAGGGGAGGAGAGGTAGAAGAAGAGAGACAAGGGAAAGGGGAGAATCTTAAGAAAACAGAATTGAAATTCTGCTTGAGCAGTAAGTCATGACATCCGTGTTTGGTATGTCTCCTCCCTTGTGTACACCAACTGTGCCTGCACCGCTGGATGTGGAAAATGAAATCCACAGTTTGCCAGAATCATCGGAACTGATAACGCTGACCTGTGTTCCGGAGTCAGGCAGGAATTCTTTGTTACAGGAGGCCATTCCCTCTTCTCCACCCAGGTTTGTTTATTTCACATTAATTACCATTTTTTTTATTTTTTATTTTTTTTGCCTAGGAATCTGGAATTGGAACTTGCACTGCTGGTGGCTTGTGATTTTCCCAGCTCTCTAGAAGCTTCTGAGATCTCATTTTTTTTTTTTTTTTCCTCACAGAGGCTTTGTCTGTAGTGAATGAACCCTGGCTGCAAAGTCGGCTGGCTTGCTTAAAACAACGGAGTCACAAAGACAATAGGGAAGAAGGTGCTGAGCGCTAACACAGCCTCTGCAGACATCTCAACGGAGCCACTCCTGAGCTGCGAGTTCAGGGACAAGTTGGCCTTCCATTCACTCCCTCCCTGGCTGAGGCAGAGGAACCCAGAGCGGGTGCAGCGCCCTTATAGCTACACGGAAGGATTCTGTTTAAGATTTCACTTGCTCCACCACTCCAGGTCTGCCAGGCTGCCGGTAGAATGCAGAAGGGGAGGATCGAATAGTTGGAATAGTTTAGGCTCATTCCTTCTTTCCCCCAGAACAACCTCTGCCTCCAAAATGGCAGTCATTCAAGATCGTTTGCAGGTGGCCACTTCTTAGCGTTCCCAAGAGCCAGACGGCAATCATCCACCCTCCAAGTACGCATGAAGGGACTCGGCTGGCTTCCACTCACCACTGTCTCCCCAGAGTTTATCATGTGCCTGGCATCTAGGATGCACGTAGTAAGTAGGTATCAGCTGAATGATGAATGCACCATAACCTTGTAAACTACCAGCTGACAGGCTAAGCAAGAGCTTTCTCAGAACCAGAACTGCCAACAGCTGCAATGCACTTCCCGAGTGTCCATGCCCCTCCCTTCCCTGGAAATGTGGGAGCATGTGGGGCGTCGCGGGGCAGTTCATATGGGATTTCCTTCCCTCCTGTTCTAAAATCTCATCAATAGTTCATGTGCCCTGCACAAATCCTAAAAGGCTGGTCAGAAGAGTCAGTAGGTGAAGTTATTCATAATCTCCCCACCACGTGTGACAGTAACACAGTACATCCTCGTGGACACTGGCTACGTCGCATTTCACTATATGGACAAATACTACTTTACTTAGTGCGGGATGACATGAATCTTTGTACATCTTCTAATGTTTAATCAGAGCTCACATTTATTGGATTCTCCTAAAACCCAATGAGGTGGAAACTTAACATCATTCACATTTCATATTATAGACCAGGAAAGTGGGCTTGAGAGAAATCATGTAATTTTCTCAAAATCATAGACTAGCAAATGGCAGGGCCAGATCCAGATGCCAGTAATGCCAGATTCAGATGCAGGCACAGGTCTCCCTGATGTTTGCTAAATGAGTGAGTGAATGAGTGAATGAATATGTGCTCAACTGCCTGCACTAGAAAAACTGAGCTTCTCTTAACTGACTGGATGGTTCTTGTCTAATCTTGTCAAAGATTCCAGTGCATGAAATCCTTGCACTCAGGAGGTGGTTGGGGGGGGGGGGGGGGCCTGTCCCTCAGCCTAGTCTACACCTTCTTGTAGTCCAGGAGCCCTCGGGGATGTCCGATTGATGGCTTAGGCCCACTCCCCTTAGCGCGGCTGTGAAGGTGGGAAGGGCTCCCGCCACCTCCCCTGTGCTCACCAGTGGTGAGTCCAGCTTCTGGCTGGGCAGCGTTCCCCCTGTGGGAACGCACTGACCACCAGGGGGCAGCTCCTGGGTTGAGCATCTGCTCCCTGGTGGTCAGTGCACATCATAGTGACTGGTCATTCCATTGGTCAGTCCATTGGCATATTAGCCTTTTATTATATAGGATGCTCTAAACCTCATGTTGCTCATCTCTTCACAGGTCACTCTATGCCCATGCAAAAAAAAAAAAAAAAAAAACTGGATCGTTTTAGCAACATAAAGAGCACTTCCTTGGCTCCGACTCCCACCAGCTATTGGGAAAATCTTCCCCAACGGGAGACTCAAATATCTCATTGGGTGAGCCTACCCATAGCCTCCTATGGTCCAGGCCAGCCCAGGGCCTGCACCGCTGCAGGCAGAGCCCACTCCTGTCACTTCCAGCCACCTGCCTCCCCAGCCCGCGAAAGCTGACGGGCCCTTGCGGCTGCCGAGATGCTTCTGTGTCCACTTCCAAGGTGTGGGGCCACCCCCCACTGATGCAGACACCGCCATCGAGCAAGTGCCACTCACACGGCCAGCACCAGGCCCACCGCCTCTGCTGGTGCAGCTGTCACATCGCTGGAGCAGCTTGCTGCCCAAGTCAACACCTTGGCAAGCTGCCCTTCGGGCTCTCAGAGCGGGGAGGCCAATGTGGGAGCCAGAAGATGAGGGACAGACTGAGGGCCAGGATATCATGACGAACTCAGTATGACCTCCTCCTCAGAATAAAGCTTCGCTCTGGACCCTGTTAGGATTTCCTGGGAAGTGACCTGGTCCCTCATGCAAACAGATCCCTGGAAAGCCCAAGACTTCTCCAACTCCCACAGGGGAGAGAGAGTGAGGCCACCTGGGCCCGCCTCCCTCAGCCCGCTCCTCCTGCGGGCTTGCAGGTGGCCGTGCGTCTTTCCTCTGCTACTCGGGAGGCTGAGCAGCGCCTCGCTCGTCTTCACAGGAGCCCACCTGGCCCCTGCCTGATCCCTGTTTCCCTTTCAGGCCTGTTTTCACAAGCATCATTCTTGTCGTTTTATTCCATTACATCTGAAAGGCAGCAGAGGTGGGTGGTGGCTAACATACACACTGGAGCCAGGCCGGCTGGGCTCAGCTCGCCCTCCTCAACTCTCAAGCTGTTTGACCTTAAACGTGCAACTTGAGCTTCACAGTCCTCATGGCAAAGCGGTATCTGCAGGTGCCTTCTTCACAGAGCGGCAAGGATGAAGTGATACAGCAAGCGAAAGCACTCACAGCCACCAGCACACGGAAGGCACTCCATCGGAGGGGACATTTATTATTGCAGTCATTACTGTAATGAGATGAGTGTGGGGTTCTCTAGGGGACACAAAAGAGAGGAAGGTCAATCTAGGCTCGGGGTGTCAGGAGAGCTCTGGGGAGGAGGTGGCATAATAAGTGCTTGTCAGGAGAACCGTGGTGAGAAAGAGCATTCTAAATGAGTTTGTTCAAAGGCCCTGAGGTATGAAACATGTTGGCAGGAGAGCTGCCAGTAGGTCAGCACAACTGGAGTAAGGGTTCAAGGTCAAAGAGAAGCCAGAGCCAGATCCCAAAGAACCGACCAAAAGCCTTGAACAAAGGGAAGACAAAATCAGGTTTGTCTTTCAGAAAAGTTTAGGTAACGTCCACCTAACACAGTTTTCCCTTCCCTGGTGCTGGCTGTGTGAGTGGCACTTTGCATAGCCACCGTTATGATGATCGGTTATCACAAAACCACTGGAGTATATACACTGGGTGGCCAGATTGTTATGTGTTCAGAGGTCATAATAATCTGGCCACTCAGTGTATAATGCTACAAGACACGGGACTTGTTGTAATTCACAGTTCTTTCCTCTGCTCACAAGCCTTCAAAAGTCTTTGTTTGGGTGTTAATGATGAGCTGGCTTATTTTTCTAGACTGGTTTAATTGATGCAAAAGGCCTTTACCAATGGCATCTTCCAGATGGATTTTAAATGCTCATCTTCCCAACCACAAGGAGAGTCGTAGATGGCCCCTTCTTAGCATCTAAGAGCCAGACACAATCATTTCCCCGCAGGATACACAGACAGTAGGCAGCTTGGGTCAGGACTGGGAGATGGAGGTGGCTGCGGGAGGCAGAGCCAACTTAGGGGTTAGTCCTGGAACTGGAAGTGAAACATGTCCCAGGATAACAACATCATGAGTAAAACAGTAAATAAAATTTAAAAAGTCACTGAAGAAGAAGAAAAAGGGCAGGTGCTGTGGTGTGAAAGGGAGGGACGAGACCGCAAAGAGTATCTTTTGATGGAATTTAATGACAAAGGAGGTCCAGGGAAAAGTCTGAGACAGGCAACCAAACTGTTTGAATACATATAGCTTCATCTGTTCACGTATCGTTCGTGAGGTCAGCCTATTAGCCTTGTGTTCATTCTCTTTGTACATACATGTGCTGGGTGATGAGAAACTAACTGGACACCACAGAACCACATGTGCTCTTCGGCCACGGAGGACTCAGAAGCAGGAAGGGCTGGCTGCTCCCGGGGAACCTGAAGTGTGCCAGGAATTGTCCCCGGTGTCTTATATCCGCTGCCTCTGAACCGAACCTCCACGACACTCCTTTACCCAAATCAGCAGACACACACAGTCTATTTCTCCGGCCCCGTTTTCACTGTCCCATATTAGAGAAAACAGAGGCAGCAGGTGGGAAAAGATCATGGGGTGAGGAAAATAAAGATAAAAACGTTTCAGACACCATCACTTTCATCTCCTTCCTCCTGCCCAGAGCTGTAATCTTTGCCTCTCAGTTCTCATAAAACAAACATTGCTTTTTCTTAGATCCTTTTTTTCCCATTTAACACATTTCCCCAAATGCCCATGTATGAATCCTTGTCCTTCTTGTCTAACAGTCCCACCAACACCTTCAGTAAGCGTATGTGTATTTGTGTGTGTGCGCGTGTGTGCTCAAGTGCTGGTGTGTCGGATTCAGGCACAAAGATGGAGTGCCGTCAGCCCTGTAGGATCTGCTAGTACGTTGGCCAAATCCGAATTCTGGACACGGATGCCCCGTCCCCGTCATGGGAGTGCCCCTTTGCGTTGTGGTTGCTGCAGCTTGGGGCTGCTGAGCACCGGTGGTATTTTGCTTGCTTTAAGTTGTTATAAAACGGAAACCAAGAAAAGTAGGGAGGGGAGGGAATAAGCTGATCATATCAACCCATCAGGTGGTACTCGAACTTAGCGTGTGATTTATAGTCTGCTGAGAAATTCAAAGAGCGTTGTAGAAACACTTAAAGCAAAGTGGCAAGATTTCTATCAATCACTCTTTATTTCCCAGACAGTAATTTTTCTCCTGGAAAATCAAATCAACAATACATTGTTTATTGAACACCTAGTATGTGACAGGTACTCTAAGGCCAATTGAATGTTAGAGGATTTGTTTTCATTATTATCTTTTCTTCTTTAAAATATTCAGGCCTCGAACAAGATAGGTTAGCTGTTTTCTCTTCCAACAATTTTATTATTACAAATGTCTTCAGAAGTTTAACACTTTGGTGGCTGTGCAGAGTTTTCTGGGTCTTTATTGTTTCGTTTTGTTTCCACTGTTGTTTTTTTCACTTAAATTTTTCTTCTCCTACCCTCTGATTTTTAGGGAGAAACAAAATCTAGCATCTGAGACTACTCGAAATGTCTGGGCTGGAGATCACTAATGACCTCCCAGAGACAACCCAAATTGCTGATTTAGCAAAGCCCATTCTTGACCTTGACACAAGGCAGGACAGGCAAAGGGGAAGGACTGGGGAGGGAGCCGTGAAAGAAAAAGGATCCTAGAGGCGCTCAGATCTCCCCGGTCCCCTCCCCCATTCAGCAAACACCTGGCTGAGTTGGAAAACATGACCGGCCCAACCTTCCTATTGGCACCAATTGAAGCTGTCATCTCTGGGCTTGTCACCAGTTGCACTGGGAGGCCCTGGGCGGCCACAAGAGCCCTAATTAGGCAGAAATGACACTTCTACAACTGACCTGCCAGGACCTTTGGCAAACCATTTAACATCATTAGTTAACGTTTTCTAAAAGTGTGAATGTAAATGAACAGCCAGTGGCTTTCAATGGAGTTTGTCGGTGGCATGCCCCCCCACACACCCCCTCCCTGCTCACTCTTTCTCTGTTTCCATGAATAGTCCACTTGTTTTCTCCAGAATGGGAGGGAGGGCACTGGGGGAGAAGGGAGAGGAGGACTGGCGCAGGGGAGCGGAGAGACCACCTCGGCCCGCCTCAGCCCCAGAGCCGAGCCGGGCACCGGGGTGTGCTCAGCGGGCCAGACTCACGCCAGGCCCCCTCCATCAGCCCCAGACAGTAGCCATGCCGGGCTTTGGGTCAATGGAAAAGGACTTCGTTTCCTGACCCCAGCGCCTGAGACACCCTCGTGCTCACAGCTCCACCTACTTGTTGGCGTTCTGAACTGGCTGATGTTTCGCAGCCGGTTAGCCAACATCTCATGGGTGCTTCAGTCTCCGTGTCCCCGCCTTAAAGGTGCCCGGTCCCTCTGTGAAGGCATGACTGACGGTCTAGGGATAACCGTTTCAGATGGTCAGATACTCACAGAGACGGGTTCACTTCCTACCTGCAGCGGTCACCTCCCACCGCGAGTCGCACTTCATTTTGTTTTTCGACGTACACCCGCAAAACTTATACACGCCGACGCTCTCCATCTGCGGGGGAGGGGGAGAGGGTCATTGTGAGAACGTCACTTTGTCTGTCTGTTCCCAAGCTGCTCTCCAATCCTGCGCCCATGCTGGGGGTAGCAGGCAGAAAGGTGGAGGTGGGCGGCCGAAGGGCCAGTTCCTGGCAGGCCTTTGCACGGAGCACCTGCCTGCTCGCTGTGTGGCCCTGGACGGGTGGTTGGCCCTGAGTGGCTGATGTTTTCATAAGATAAGGCCTTACTGCCCTGGCTGGTTTGGCTCAGTGGACGGAGCACCGGCCTGCGGACTGAAGGGTCCCAGGTTCGATTCTGGTCAAGGGCACATGCCCGGGGTTGCAGGCTCGATCCCCAGTAGGGAGCGTCATCAATCAATGATTCTCTCTCATCATTGTTGTTTCTATCTCTCCCTCTCCCTTCCTCTCGGAAATCAATAAATAAACACACACACACACCCCACACACACACATCACACACACCCACACACACACACCACACACACACACACACACATAATATATTTAAAGTTAATACCTTACTCCTGAAAGTCAGAAAAAAAAAAATAAACAGGAGTATCATAGTAACTGGAAAGCAAACAAAGGTAGGGAGTGTGGACCACTGAGAGGGGCCAAAATTGAGGCTCTGTCCTCTTGCTCCCCAAGGCCCACTTGCCAAAGCCACCGCCCCACAGGCACACGCAGACCCTCTGTGCAGGCCCGACTCCTGCTTATCCTCGAAGGCCTGAGAATACGACAAAGGAACGTGCAGGAGTGCAAAACAGGTTCCTCAACGCACGCTTCCAGGAGTCCCTTAGCCTGTCTGCGGGGTCCCACCCAGCAGGGCCGGGAGCGCGTCTGGTCCCTCCCCGGGTTTCCAGAAGCCCTGACAGCCTCAGCGGGCCCGCGGTAGATGCGCAATAACTGTGTGCTGAGTGGGAGAGCGATGCGGGCTCAGGCGGTCGGGATGCGTGCTTTGGGAAGGGCACCCATACTGGATTGGGAGAGTTCTACTTGTCTCTGAATGGAAGACAGTAAGATCAAGCGGGCAGTTTGTGGTAGAGGATGCTTGTAACCTAATCCTCGGAGGGAAGGAAAAGAAAAACAATCTTCGTTTGGGGCAGAAAGGGAGAGAAAGGATGGGGAAATGTCCTTAATCACAGTAAATGGGGAAGGGAGAGAGAGAAAGAGAGGGAGAGAGGGCGGCTCATTGCGACGAAGCATTTAGTGCTTTTAAGCTAAATACCTCAGCATATTAAGCAAATAGAGGAAAGCCAGCTAGAAGGTGTCAGCAAATGGAAGCGAGCGGGGCTCAGAAAGCCGACAGGAGGTGCCTGGCTCTGACCCCTTTTCCCATCACAGGCCTGGCCCGCCTGCTTGTTTAGTGTTGCCTCTCCTCTCCAGCTGCGGCGCTTATTGAAAAGCCCTTGCTCCCTGCCTGGTTTTGGCACATTTTCTGCAGGTGCCTCCTACTGCGGCCACAATGGGCTGCCAGGGAGGTTCAGACCTGTCAACAGCTACGGGGGAGGGGGCGGCGGGGCGGAGGGGGCGCCGCTATTGTCTTAAAGGGCCAGGGACACTGGGACCCTCCCCTCCGCGAAGCCGGCGGTACAGGCACCTGCTAATGAGACGAACCCTTTCTCCGGGCTCCCTCTTTCTCTCTTTAATGATTTAACTTGATCGCTTTGGTTCCTTTCTGGAAGGGGGAATTGCTCCATTGATCATCCAAAGTAATTGCCTGTAAAACATTGCCCCTGCGACCACGGCGGCTGCTTCCCCGGCTGAAAATGTCACAGCAATTGAAAAGCTCTCAGCCCAGTTCAAGGACGAGGTGGCTCAGGAGGACAGTCCCTGCACATGTCCTCCAGGACGGGCGAGCTGCATGCTTGGGGTGGGACGGGTGGGTGTGGAAGGCAGAGGATTTCTCCTCCTGTAGCAGGGTCTGATTTTGTGTGAGGCGGTGGAAGACGAACCAAACTGAACTTGAAACTCCCTCAACCCTAAAATTAGACAGTTCAGGGAAATACATTTTATCCTTCCTTCCTTCCTTCCTTCCTTCCTTCCTTCCTTCCTTCCTTCCTTCCTTTCTTTCTTTCTTTCTTTCTTTCTTTCTTTATCCTCACCTGAGGATATTTTCCCATGGATTTTTAGAGAGAGTGGAAGAGAGAGGGAAAGACAGAGAGAAACATCGATGTGAGAGAAACACATCCATCTGTTGCCTCCTCACATACCCGACCAGGGCCCAGGCCAGGCAGAAGCCTCCAACCGAAATACGTGTCCTTGACTGGGATCGAACCCGGGACCCTGGGGTCTGCAGGCTGGTGCTCTACCCACTGAGCCAAACCGGCTGGGACGACATTATTTTCTTAACTACCCAGGCCCTTCTTTTCCGGGAGGCCCTGAGTTCGGAGGGATGGCCACGTGGGTCAGGTGAGATTTAGGAAAGCGTCTTTGCTTCCTCACACAGGAAGACAGAGTCTTTGTCTAGGGGGAAGCAGGGGCCTCGGTTTGGGAGGGGAATGATGCTCTCATTGGGCGAGATTTGCTGATTCTTCAGACCTGTCACTTGGCGGCAGCAGCGACACGCTGTAGGAACGGCGTGACATGCTTAAGTAGTCTCCGTGAATACTTTATTAGTCATTGCCAGGCCGATGTGAGGGTGTAAATTCACCTGGGGACAAGCACTTTGTTGTGGGCATCAGCCTGCCAGCGAAATAAACAGCTGCTGGCGATGGTCTCATCTTCCTCTGACAGGAGACAGCCCAAGTGTGTATGGGCATAAGCAGGCTTTCTCCATCTAATTGGTGGGAAGCACCACTTGCTAAGTGAGATGCTGCCAGGTTCCTAATGTTACTAATTTGGGAACAAAGCTGCAGGTGAGTCACCTTCCAGCAGAATGAGCTGCGGATCTCTTTGTAGCTGATGAAGCAAGCGGCAGGCGCTTAATACCGTATTTTAATATTTTAAAAAAGGGTGAAAGCATCTGCCCGCCTCCCTGACAAACAAGAGAGAGAGTAGAGCATCCAGGTGCAGAAGGCCGTGTAAACGGTAAATCTGAAGACAGCTGTAAGGTGTTTTTCACGTAAGCCTTCTGAAAGGCCCGGGTTCAAGTGTCACAACTTGTTAGTAGATGCAGCAGGGTTGTTGTTGTTGTTGTTGTTGTTTTTTCCTGGGAATTTAGAAATTTTGGATTTTACATTTTTTAATCTTGGAATATCGTCAGAATCTACAGCTATCCTGTTAAGGTGATGACATGTATTACACCAACATGTGCTGTATCTAATACAAAGTATTTTTCCTTTACCTACCCACATCGTGGATATAATTTTTAAATTCCTTAAATGTAAACCCATTCCCTACATGGATTCCTGCGTCTGGAGAATTCTGTGGGCAGCCTTTCACACACAACAGTTTTGTTTTGTTTTCATGGGGAGGGGAGGGGAAGTCTGTGCTTCCATTGCTTACATGGAAAGGCCTTTTGTTTTTTTGTCTGTAAAGTGAGGGTGTGGGGTTAAATAGCCCCAAAAGTTCTGTCTGACCGTATGATTTCCTTGTCGAGAGAAATGATTCTGTAATGACCAATAGATGCGGGTAAACATGGCCCGTTATTTCTAGCTGCTTTGCCGAATAGATAGTAAAAGCGGGTTGAGTTAAGCCCCTGCAGCCACGAGAGGAAAGCCGGACCACCAAGGCCAGAACCGCACACCCTGTAAAGACTCTCCGGGAAGCAGGAATGTGCAGGAAGGTGGTGGGGGCAGCAGGAGCGAGCGCGGGAGGGTGGTCGGCTGGCGGCTGCTGGGGCTCCGGCTGCTTGTCCTCCGCATGAACTCCCAGAGTGAGAGCGAGAACGGATGGTGTTAACACTGCTGGAGGGGAAGGAACATTCAAAGAGGGAAACACAAGCACAGAGTCAGGGGAAGGAATGTCGACCTGCCAGCAGCCACAAGACTGGTTTTACTTTCGCATCCTCTTCTTGGACGTGTTTGCACGCGATGGGAGAGGTCTGCGTGGAACTCCCAAGTTCAGAGGCACCAGATGGAGCATCGCAGTCCTATTCCTCGTGGATCTCTGTGGCCCGTTTGAAACCACCTGACTTCACGAGGTAGAAATTCACCTTGAATTAAGCTTGTTGCGACATCATACTAAAATAGGGTTTGCCACGATGTTGGATGTGCGTTTAAAAATAAAAGAACGTGTTTTTGAAATGCGACGTCATTCCTATGTCCACGCACACCTGGAGGATGAAATGTGCTCACAACGATGAGAATTACACACTGGGCACCAATGCGATTTGGTTGTTTGAAGGGGAAGAGCTAACACCCTCAGAACCAGATCTGTAAATTTATTTAAGGAGGGAGTGCCACAGACATCTCAGCCTGCGCCCTTATTTACTTGGCGTTTACCCTTGTTACCAACATAAAGTTAACACACAAGAAGGCTGAGATGCCTCACACTGAAATAAAAAGTTCATATCAGGCTGAGGGATAACAGTACCTGTTGAAAAGCCTGCATTTCACATATAAGGTTTCCTTACTTTCCAGCTAGAAAGTCATGTGAACTGGAACCTGGCTTTATAGCTCCTGAATTAATATGGAACTGCTGGCTATGGGGAGAAAAAGAGCTATTTTATGCCTTAATAGAATGCATGGGGTCCTTGTAAATGAACGTTTCAGCTGCGGTTCGTGTGACTAAGTCAGACCTCACTCCCCTCCCCCACGAAGAGCCCGGTTCTACTTTTTTTGTTCCTTGCAATCTTCTCAGAATGACGTGCCGCAAAGTTTCCTTTCAAAAGTCAGAAAGCACAAAACAGCTGGAGGAGGGTTTCCATGCCCTGTTTCTCCGGTTTGATACAAGATCACACCTCCTTTCTTCCAACCAGGTCCCCTCCAGAGTTACAACTTATTTTAAAGTGCACTCCTGAAAGAGAGGCACTTTAATAATATTGCCCGTAGGACTGGTCCAAGGGACTAGTTTTGGATGCCTACCATAAAAAAACCAAAAACTTTACCTACACATGTGACCAAAAACAGATGAGATGGGATGGCATCAGTAGAGTCCTAAAGCCTGAATTTGGAGAGAAAGGTGAATCCCTTATAAACACAGTAACGGTATGAGCTGACACTGATGTGACAGCCGACCGAGCCTTAACCCCGGGGGTACAGGCGTGTGTGTGTGTGTGTGTGTGTGTGTGTGTAATTCTCTGTCTGATCCACCAGCAAGGGTCTAGTTGTATGCCAAGGAAGATCATACTTTTTTCTTAGCATTAAAGCTTGAAAAAAGAGTGTGAAAAGTTCAAGGAATGCTCCTAATGAGTTAGAGTCATACCCAGAACACATATGCAGGGAAAAGTAAAAATGCTTACTTTTAGTTTTAAAAAGCACAAAACCTCACATGGTGATTCCTTTTGTTCTACATAACAAACAATACTTGAAGATAGCGTCTGTTGCAAAAATACGTTCAAAGAGATCTTATAATTTTGAATTCTTCATTTTGCTTGTATTGCCTGCTTTTGCAGATTTACAATTATCTTAAAAAAAAAAAAGACAACTAATTTTCTAACAATGGGTTTATGAGAAATATACAGAAAATAATTATAAACTGAACAGATATTTTTCTTGCAATGGTCTCAGTTAAGCATTCAAAATGGCTGTATTTTCAGTAAAGTAATAAGTGGTATATAATACAATATTCCTTTAAAGCCTATACATTGAATAACATACATTTTACTTATTTCAAATTCCATACTTTTTTTTTTTTAAAGTTATGTTTTTGTTCTTTCTCTACAAAACACAGTCGTTGATCCTTACCCTACAAAAGACAGTCCTGGACTTTGTATTCTCAACATCAACACAGGAGCTGTGTGTTTCCCTCATGTGCTGTCAGCCTGGCTGTAAAGAAAAGAAAGCATCTATGATTCGGCACCAAAGTTCAGGTCAGGCCCACACGTTCATAAAAATTCCAGTGAGTGCCGGCACGGAATAGTTTTACATCAAAAGGAAATTTGGTACTAGGTCACCCGAACAGAAAGTCCACCTTTAACATTTCAGGGGTAGAAACATTCCTTAGAAAGCACAGCTATGTTAGCTTAACTGAGACATCTCTCCTCTGTAATATGCCCTGCTTCATAAATGTGTTTCACAGTCTTCCCTATTTTTCAAATCCCCATAAAAATACGAAGAGAGTGCAAATATTTGACCATGAACTTTGGGGAAGTTGGTTACTTGGAGTAGCTCAGGGATATTTCAAATCACTCGGTTGTTCATAATTGAATTCAGACTTTTACAATAGTCCAACAGCGGTTGGTGAACAAGAGGAGCTCATACGGGGAGTTTTGCAAGTTCCGACAAGGGCAGGGAGAGCGAGGGGGCCCTGGATTCTCAAGTCGCCTCCTTTGGCCCTATCTCTGTGCACACAAAAACACTCGGAGCTCAAGGCAAGCACCAGACACTTTTCATCCAAACCTCACTTTGGTCTCAGTGATTTATTTCAAGTGAAAGTGCCATCACACAGAGTCATCCTAATATACAGGGGTGGGCAACAATAGGTCTATAGTTGTTCGTATGAAAAATAATAAAATAACTGATAAATGATAACACAAGAATAAATGATAACACAAGAATCACAATTGTAATCCAGCTGTTGCCCACCCCTGTTCATCAGCTCTTTTTTTTTTTTTTTTAATACTTTTGTTAAAATTGAGATAATCAAGTTTAAGATTTTTTTTAGGTACAGAAAACTTTTTTCAAGTATCCCAATAAGCTGTTTAAGATATAGTGCTACCATTTGGTTATTGGTGATTGGATCCTCTAGAAACAAAAGTTTGTGATAGAAAATTCTTAAGAAGGTCTAATTTAAGAAAGTACCAATGTATTTTTTAATTTTTTTTAGAAAGAAAATTTGATATAAAGCAAATTACTAACACTACCCAACATCATGAACACAATAAGAATAACTTTCAAATACACCAAAGAAACAAACCCACAAAGCCAGTACGGTCTTGGATTATATCAACTCTTTATTTCTGTCTGAGTATGACTGCTATATTCTCCTGCACTTTCCTTTTCCTTCCTATGCCCAGACTGAGGCACTGAAAATAATTTGCCACCTATAGCCTAATCCAAAGACAAGCATCACTGAAAACATATTAAAAATTATTTCCACTTTAGAAATAACGTTTCAGTCTTTCATCCTAAGTCTCTCAAGTATTAGTGGAAACATTATTTTTTTTTCTGGGAAACTGATTCTGATCGGTACTACATTTATTTCTACATATCCATCTAAAGTGTTGAATGCACAATCACAAAATATTATAATTGCATTATTTAGTTAAAAACAAGATCCATTATCCCTTTTTAACATATAATACAATTCTGTGTATTTTTTATTATACAGAAATTTAATTTAACATTAGACTGGCAAAAGAAATTCATTCACAAGTGTCACCTTAAATAATTTTGGAAGTACTTAGGGCTCCAGTGATAATTTTAAATAATTGTCACATATAAAAGAGATGCAGTAAAAACCAAATCAATATTGAGAAATTGGTCTAAAATTATTTTATTTGTTAAAAATTCCTGGTAATTGACTTCCCCTGAAATCACAATTTTTCAGGAAATAATTCTCATCTGCATCTGTGACTAGCATTTTAGAAAAATATTCAAATAATGAAATTCTCCAACTTCTTAACCAGGGTAACAACAACAACAAAAGGCAAATCAAGGAAGAAAAGGAGAATAGCAACAGAAGACAATCCTACCCTTTGCCAATAAGAAATGCAAAAGTCAAGACCTAAATGTGACAACATTTAATTTCTTACCATTTCGAAGGCCAACAATACTATACGACTCGTGGCCAGAGAGGGACAGTCTTTTCATTTTGCTAATAAGAAACAGATAATTCCTCTTAAGCAGATTAACTTAAAGTACATTTTCAGGGAAGCTAAAATCCCCTTCAATCAGGGTCTTAAGTTTAATTATAAAAGTCAAACAATTTATTAGCTTTCATTTAAGTGCCACAACAAAATAGGTGGGCACACGAAACTCTCAGGGGCCAGGAGACAACCAAATCAAGATTTGCCATAAACATTTTTAGCCACAACTTGATAAAACATCTAACCGGTCCACTTAACTAGGATTCTTCCCCTCTTTCTTCTTTGCTGCCCCCTATATAAAAAATCCACAGTAAATGCAATGATTGTTTTTATTTTACTACTTTTATATTAAGAAAAGTACACACACAGACACACACACACAAAAGCAAAGAAGTACAAATTAGAAAACCTGCCTTTTGTAGGATCTTGTATATGTATTTGCTTTACTAATTCCCTAATTTTGTCATAAAAATACTCTCAAATTGTATCTACTTCTAAAAAGTTAAAAAATATATATTTTAGAGTGGCAAAAAAAATTAAATAAAAAGGTAAAATAGCTTGCTTAAAGGATTTCTTTTGCCTAATTTTTTTCCTTTTTTTTTTTTTTTCTTTACTGTCTGAACTCACAGGATAATTGCACTATTTCCACCTTCATTCTGCCTATAGAGAAACTGTGTGTCTATACCTTGAAAAAATGCCAATTAAACGGCCAGCGGTAGCATCTCCAACGGTATCTTTTGGTCTTCAGTGTCAAAGCCCTTTGAACAAATGACCGGAAGGCTAAGCCTAAAACAGCCTTTGACAAGAATGCCAGCTTCGAGCACTCACTTTACGACTAAGGCTCCAGCTTACTGCTTTACTTGGGAAGCAAGAGAGAAATAACCCATCAGCTTTATCATTTGCACAGATGGTAAAGGTTAAAATTAAAGTGAAAGATTACCAGACGGTCACTATTAAGGGAGGGGCAAGTTCCTTTTATCATTTAATGCAATTCCATCCAAATTTCTGTACAAAGCTAAATGAAAGACTTCAGATATTGCAAAACTGCTAAAAATGCTACATTTTCCTTTCCCTCAATTTCTGTAGTAATAATGATACCATTTACTGTATGCTGGGCACAGTGGGGAAAAGTTCACATGGAGTTTTAAATGTAATCTCATGGCAATCCTATGAAATTGAAAACACTAGCAATGGGGAAATGGGCTCAGAGAGTTTTAGAAACTTGTACAAGGTCACACAGCTGGGAACTGAGAGAATAGAACTTGAACTCTTGGGGTCTGATTTCAAGATCCCATGCTTCTAGACCAGTGGTCAGCAAACTCATTAGTCAACAAGTCAAATATCAACAGTACAACAATTGAAATCTCTTTTGAGAGCCAAATTATTTAAACTTAAACTTCTTCTTAACGCCACTTCTTCAAATTAGACTCGCCTATGCCGTGGTGTTTTGTGGAAGAGCCACACTCAAGGGGCCAAAGAGCCGCATATGGCTCCAGAGCCACAGTTTGCCAACCACAGTTCTAGGCCATTTTGGTTGCTTTCGTTATCAAACCATTCCTGGGTGAAGCCTTAGCATTCCCCTTTTGGACAGGATGCATGAAGAAAGCTTGTAGAGCAGTGGTTTCAACCTTGGCTGCCCATTGATATCACATATTAAAAAATACTTATGCCTGGGCTCCAATTTAAGGAGAGATTCCGATTTAATAGGCCCAGGCATCAGTAATTTTCAGTACTCCACAGTGAATAAAATCGCTAATCCTTCGCTTTGGGATGCTTAAATCCTAATGGTGCTTAGATTCTAGTAGAATCCCCAGATGATTCTAATGTGCAGCCCAGAGTGAGAGGCAGTGATCATATTAATATTACCACTTATCCAGGTTCCTTGCTCTAAGCCTTAATATAAGCAACTCAACTGACAGAGAATGGGAAAGAGTCTAGCAATAGCTGACAGGAGGTGGTAGAATTTTACTTAGAGAGTTCCAGATCTGAGAAGCAGTGGAGCACCGTGGAAAATGCATGGACATTGGAGTCAGCAGGGCCTGAGTTCAAATTCCAGCTCTACGATTTATGGGCTGTGTAACCTTGAACCAGCAACTTGCCTTTTGTGGATGCTCTACAGATTCGATGGGATGATGTGGGGAAAGCATTGCTGCATTCAATGGTGGTTGCTTCTGTGGTTTTTGTTGTTCTTATTACTACAGTGGTGATGACTACTGCCAGGAGGCATTAGGAGTGAGAAAATCAAATTACAGAAAAACATTTTTTATTAGTCAAACAATTCCTACTTTTATTGCTTAGCATTTAATTTGCAGCTAATTCTATTGCAAATTAGCTTGGCAATCATATTTCTCATTCATGACAACTGCGTAAGGGCAACGTTATTACTCCCGCTTGCCACGAGAGGAAAAGACAACATATCCATCTAGTCTGTCTCTGGTTTCTATGATTCTGTGATTAGACACCTGCAATCATGTTCATTAGTCCCCTATGAAAACTGATACTCAACACAGATGGCAAATGCAGGGAAGAAGAATTAACAAGCACTTGATAGCAACCCCAAAATAACATCTAAATAATCGTGTCTGAACATTAAAGTCATGGCAAACAAGGTCCAATTTATATAAAAATGTGAGAAAGGATTGAGGGAAAATGAACAAATACATTTTTCTTTATCCTCATTCATTTAGGAAATGTCTGACATAACTCAGACATTCTATCTGAGATAGAATGACAAAAAGAATGGTTAATTTCCTCTAAGAAGGGCCTTCCATTAGCTGATAGGAATACCTGATTTTATCTTAAATCAGAGCTACAAAGTAGAAGATACCTAAGATGGAGCGACCCAATTCAGTGGTTCTCAATCAAGATCCCCAAGAAGCCCGGGGCCTGTGGCTAAGGGTCCCACAACTTCAGATGGACACCAAACACATTCCCAACACTGAAGAATGGCTTGCCCGTAAATATCATCTCTTTGTCATATGTACATTTTTATGAATGAAATACAAATGCCTCTAGACATACTACTGAATTTATAATCGCTATATATAACCACTATTACATGGGAAGGAGAGTCCTCAATTTTTTATTGTTCAAAAGAAGTCTTCATCAAAAAGATTAGGAAACACTGATCTATTTAATTGAATAGATCCTAGAAGATACTGGGACATGGGGGATTCCTATAATCTAGGTTTTCTAATTCCCAATTGGTCTTTGTCCCACACCATACATCCCTTCCAATGGGAAGTAAACGGCCATGGCATGTCCTCTTTCTAATATCTGTTCTCTTTCTAAAAGAGGAGAGTATAGTCCTACCCGCTGTCATTGGATATGTGCCAGAATTTTCTCTGTATCCTGAATCTGTCTTTTCTCTTTTTTTCTCGTCTTTTCCTTCCCCTGCTCAATTCTCCAGTTTATGCCTTTTGGGTTGGCTGCATCCATCCCTATCTAGCTCCGATGCTCTGTAAGTGCCCTGGGACATTTAGTCCTAATATGAAGGTACTGAATAAGGAATGTGTTAAGTCTGTATAAAATATGCATATGTATGAGTGTATTTTATAGTTGAAACCCCAGAACTTCTAAATCTATGGAAAATAAGAAAACTGATGTATTCGTGAATAATTATCTTATTTTCTCTGAACCTGTCAACACTAGCAGGCTCTTAAATCCCTAGCCTACCAACTTTTCAAAATGCTTTCACGTCTTTTATTTCAGATTATTGTCCCAATTGGTCACTAAAATGCATTACTGGAGCACAATTAGAGAACTTAAATCTCATGACAAGAAGAAATGCGATTTATTTTATTCACAACCTACCCCCAACCCCCAATAGCTAAAACAGTTTCCTGGCACATGGTAGTCATTCATTCAATTAATGTTTGTTGATTGCCTGAATCAACACCAAATGGGAATGGCAGGTTTATTTATTCATCATTAAGCCTACAAGTAGTTTTATTTTTATTTGAGGAGATAGAATAATCTACAAGGGAAGAACTGAGTCCCTAATAATCTTTTCCGTCTTCAATTCTCCTCATAATATTTGACTTAACATCCTTTCCTCAAATAGTTGTAATGTAATTCTTCAAAATTACACAAGTAATACATTCATTTTAGGAAAATCAGAAACTGCCAATAGATAAAAATAAAATCAAAGTTCCCTATATCCCCATAACCCAAGGATGACACAATATGCTTTATCCTTTCAGACTTTATTCTGTGCGCCTGCGTGCCTGCACACGCCCACACGAGCACACATACACACACACACACACACACACACACACACCTGACATAGTTCCACAACTCTGTCCTAGATTCTATGATTTGAAGTTTTTTTTTTCTTTTTTCCATAAGCTCCCCCTTTTTTGGGGTCTCCTACGATAGCTCTTTACTTTCTTCCTATATCCTAAATATATTCATTCCCCAACATTTAGAGCCTGAGTTCCAGAGGATGTCTTCCCCTTTTCCTTCCAGAAGATTCATCTGTTCTTATTCAACTTTAAATTTGTTGTGGGTATCTTCTATCTTCACTCTTCCCTCTCCTCTGGGATACCAGTGCCCTACATGTCTCAAACCAGTACATCCTGTTCCAACAAAACCAGATCACTCCTTCCCCCCATTTCTGTCAGCTGTAACCCAATCCTGAAGGCTCTCCTCCACAGTCATCTTTGGTTCCCCGACCTCAAGGTGATTGTCAGCCTTGCTTCCTATTCTCTCTCTTCCCCTTCTCTTCTCATTGCTACTATTACTGTTAGGGCCTTACATCTATGTTATTTTCTGCCTGGGTCTCCTGCTTGTGTAACAAAACGCCTATCCAAGTTACCCACTGCTGCCGGGTAACTTCCTAAAATACCACTTCCACCTTGCCTATCCTATATTCAGAGATGTGGGATGGCCTCCCACCCTTACAGAGTGACATTTCTGCTCCTTCACGGTCTCACCTCAGACTACCTTTCCATCCTTATTTCTCATTATTCTTATAAATAAAACCTCTTGCTCCAGCCAGCCTGGTGTACTCAGTACTTACCCAACTCCAAAACATGTGATTGTGAGTTAGGTATTTATGAAGTATTTATTTTGTGTAAAATCCCTTCATTCACTCGACAGATATTTACTGAGCATCCATTCTACCAGGTAATAGACTGTTGCTGGGGATGCAAAGAACAAGTCCCTGTCCTCATGGAACTTAGAATCGAATGTGTTACAGAGAGGACACTCTGAGACACGATGGCCCCAGCTCAGGGCACTTCCAATGTCCCATTACAATGTCAAAGAGTCAAGATGTCCCTGAGGGCTGAACTTTGCGGCCCCGGGGAAGGACTCAGAAGAAAGGAAGGGCCGAGTGAGGAGAGCCAGAGTGTGAGAAAAGGCTTCTCTGAAGTGGGACACAACCGGGCCTTCGAGAATGGGCTGCTAGAAAACAGGGTGCCCTCCATCCAGGGGGATGTGAGGAAAGGCACAGAGGTGGACCGGAAACAGCAGCAGCAACGGCAGGGGCTTATTCTGTACCAAGGTTCACTCAACCCCGTTCGTCGGAGCCCACGCTCCGTCCCTGCGGCCTGGACTCTGCGGGGGATGTGAGCATGACTCAGGCGTGGCTCCTACACGCAGGGACGGCCATCTAGCCGGGAGGATGAGGTAGGTCTGTGATGACTTACAAGCACCCTGGAAAGTGAGACATCCCATTAGCGATTGGGAGAAAACATGGAGAAAGTGCAGGAGGTCCATGTCTGGGCCCTTATTTATAGAAGCAGATGTTTTTATGGATGTGCGTGCACCTACTGAACACAGCTATCCGGTTTCAAATGTTCTCGCGCTCATTTTCTCCTGAGTGACCAGTGAGCCGAGCAGAGTGGGTAAGTGAGATGTGTTTTCCAGGTGATCCAAGGGCAGCACAGGCCGTGGAAGAGACCTGCTTAGGTCAGAAACGCAGACAGGCCAGAGCAGCCCATGAAGAACCCTCGTTCCCGTAGCAGGAGCATGGGGGGGAGGGGGGGAGAGGAAGCGCATGCAGAGTCCTAGGATCCTGCAGGACACCGGGCCAGGGCCCTGCAGCCACGCAGGCAGCTTGGATGTAAAAAGGGCAGGAGGCAGGCAGCCTGCGAAGGTTCTGGAGCGAGAACACGACCCAGAAAGTCTTTCTCTACCCTTCCCCCAGCCTTCTGAGCCACAATCATCCTTAAGTTTCACCCCAAACCCTTTTCCCAACCCACTGATTTAATCCGACTAACCTCCCAGGGAGTCCGCGACAGAGCGCCCCGCTAGGACACGGCTCGGCTCAGGGCAGTGAGGGAATGAAGGAATGAATGAATGAATGAAGTGATTAATTTCGGGGACCTACACAGCTTAGGGAAGCATACCCTGAGTTCTTGCAAACCTCCTCAGGAGGGTAGGCCTCACGGGCCGCCCTCGCCACCCATCATCAGAGGTACGAAGGTTGGGGTGGGGGTGGGGGGGAGATGGCGAAGGCCCAGGGCCCGAGTTCCGGGGCCACAGGACCCCGCGCCGCCCCAGGCTCGTGTCCCGCCTCCCCCCCCCCTCCCCCTGGAAGCCGGGATCGCCTCCCACACTCCCACCAATGGCGCTCCCTGCGATCGCTAACTATTTTCCCACCCGGAAAACGTTGGGTGGGGGTGGGGGGTGGGGTGGGGGTGGGTGAGTGGTGACGAGCGTGAGGGGAGGAGGACTGAGGGGGTCTTCCTCCCAGCTCCCGCCAGGGGGACTGGAAGCCTCGCGAGACTTGGGGTCGGGCTCGGCGTTGCGTTGCTTAGCGACGCGGAAGACGCTCTCGGGGCCCCCAGGCTAACTAACCCCCCCCCCCCCCCGCGGTCGGCGGCCTGGAATCTCCTACCATGGGGGACGGAGGCGGCGGCCGCGGCTGCGGGACCACCAGGGAGCTGCAGAGGCGGAAGCAGCAGGCGCTGGAGTACTACCGGAAGAACGACGTCCCGCGCAGGCTGGAAGAGCTGCTCAACGCCACCTTCCACCTCCAGCCCGCCGACGTCTACGGGCACCTGGTAGGGACCTGGGACAGCACCCTCTTCCCCCGCCCCCGCCCCTCCCCCTCCCCCCGCCCGCGCTGCGGCAACGCTGTGCGCATGCGCCGCGAGGTCGCGCATGCGCGTCGCTGCCGCCGCCGCGGGGTTGGCGATGGTGGCGACGCGGGGAGGCGATCCTGAAGGACGCAGCAGAGCGGGGAGCCTGGGGCGCAGGAGGTTCCAGGGAGAAGGTGGTGGACAGGGAGCTGCTAGAGGATAATGGGCTCCAGGCAGATCTGTTGCGACGGCGACAGCTGGAGGCCTGCCGGGCTTCGTCGCGGCCTCGGGACCGGCCCCGGCCAGGCCCCGGCTGTCAGTTGTTCTTGTAAACACAGACCTCATGGCCACGCAGCTCTGTTCACCCACCTCCAGCGGCTTCCCCTGCATCACGGGATTGGGCCTTGGCCAACCGGGGGGGACCTCAGACCCAGCCCGCTCCTATGGCTTCCAAGTTGCATTCAAGTCAAGCCTGGCTCCTGCCCGGATGCCTGGTCCCGGCCTGATCCCACCTACACGTAACCTTCCATTTCAGATCAAAGTCTTGGCTGCTGCGCCCTGGACTGCTTGTCCCTCAGCGGGCCCAGTCCCTGTAGCATTTTTTTTTTCTTTTTCTTTTTCTTTTTTGGATGCACAGTGAGCGCCGTGGAGAGTAGGTGCTTTTTCCTATCACCCTTCCTGGTTGCTGTGCCCAGTGCGATTTCTGGCACAAACCTTAGCCCCAAGCAATGAGCAGTTGAAACAAAAGGCAAAGCGTTTTCTCACTTCCAGACCCATGAGTATTACCAAGACCTACCTCCTGGAAAGCAGCGTGGTTGGGTCTAGTAGGAATTTGCACTATGGTGAGGTATGGCAGGAGCAGAGCATGTAAATGCTGTGAAGAAGCCAGGTGTGTTTACAGGGTTCAAAAAGCACATTTTATGGAAGACAGTGGATTTAGAGAAAACTTGAGGAATGATTGTTTTTCTCTCAGGGCCTATGACCTCAACGTTGTGGGTGGAATGAGGATGAAGTGTGTATGGATTTCCTTGTGTTCAGTGCTTTATATGTTATTTCACTTAATCCTTGGGACCCCTGTGAGGTAAAAATTATGATCCTGTTTTACAAATACAGAAACTGGCCCATTGAACTTAAATTTTCTCCCAGGGACACAATGAACAGGAGGGAGAAATCAAACCAGGTCTTTGTCCCAAGTACCCAGCGGAGTGGCTGGTCCATGGTGGACACTCCACAACTATTTATAGGATGGATGAGTGAATGAATGAATGAATGCTACTCTGAATTCCACTATATCTTGCTAGAGGAAATCTTCAAAATTAACTTGTCTAAGCTCCTCATTTTACAAAGACACGGAACTCTTAACTCTAAGCAAAAGTTAAGGCTGGAAACTTGAACTCTGGTTCCCTGGTGTAATGCTCTTCTTCCCAGTCTATCAGGCAGCCAGGACTTTAGTTTGCATAGCTCTCCTAGAGTTTATACTTTGGTTAGAGACAAAGCCATATATTTTTTTAAATGAGTAGTTAAGGTGATACACAGTAGTGTGCTAGACTGAGGGACAGATCACTTAAACTTATTAAAGGAGTCAGGGTTGGGGAAGATCCCTGTAGGCTGTAGTGTCTGGGAAAATTTTAGCTTGAACTTTGAAGGCTGTTAAGGAATTTGGGTGGGCAAAAAAGCAATCACCTTTTCCTTATCACTGCCCTAGTTTGAGCCTTCCTTATTCTCACCTAGTCTCTCCTTCTATTGAGTCTGTCCCGCATGGTTCTGCCAGAGCAACGTTCCGGATCTTAAATCTGAACATAATTCTTTTGTTAGAAACTCCTGTGGCTACCCTTTGTTGGCCAAATAAGATCCAACACCTTCTGGTGTGTGATTCATAGTGGTCACCTCTGCCTCTGATAACCCTCCCTCCCTGGCTCCTCCATATGGCCCTCTTTTCCCTAAGGCCCGAAATTTCCCACTTCCCTCCCCTTTGCTTGGTAGATGGTCCTAGTCCATCTATCAGAAGTATCTACACTGGACTTCCATCGTCTGCTGGTTGAAATACTGCACCTCCTCCAATGTTGAGCTCAAATGCCATTTCTTCTCTTACATATTAGAGGATTCAGACCCTTGTGGACAAAAGCCACACTCTTTATTCCTTCCTCACAAAATTCATAGGTGAAAGAGTGTGGGACTGGGAATCAGGCAGATGCTTAACCCTGTACTAGCCTGTCATCTTACTGGTCCTCAAGTGAATGGATTTGTGTGAGTCCCTTCCACATTGACTCAGAACTTGGCCTTGGGACTTGCTTTTATCAACGGCACATTGGCAGACATGGTGCAGTGGCTTGGTACGTGCTGCCATACAAGCCTTGTGGTCTTGGAACACGCCCTTTTAGGATCTAGTCATCATGCTGCTGTGCACAAAGACCTCCCATTACCCTGCTGCAGGGAGAGAGGTCGTGGAGAGAGAGGCCCTGGCCGTGTGAGACGGGTCCAGAGTGCTGAGTCATGAGCCTGGTGTGCTCATTAGAGAGCCCTGTACCTTCTGTCTGAGCTCCCGAGTAGAAACACCATCTCGATACTTTTTGTTCAGGCTCCTTGAGTGGGCTCGCCACCTCAGCTTCATTCTCTTTCTCCCATCTCATTCTTGGATCGCTTCCACATGGCTCCTGCTCTTCCACATCAATGAAACTGCTATTCCTAAGGTTCCGACAATCCGCTTGGACCACGTAATTCTATGCATGAACCGATGGCCAGTGCAACACAGCCTCTGCACAACTCTGCACCATTAAATTCTCAGAGGCCTTGCTGGGGGGAATCAGAACTGGCCCACTTAAGGTTTCTTAAGTTTTACTGCAGCCATGTTCTAGGGACCAGTTGACTCAAGTATCATGGAGGGACAGGTGAGGACCAGCTAAAGAATGACCCAGGGCCTTTAGCTAAGAAATGCATGTGAGTTTCTGCTGAGAGTTGAAAAGAGAACACATCACTCCATGTACCAGAGACTCAGTATCAGGAGACATCCAAATCTCCGTGAGAGAGGGTGGGGCAGTTCCCACAGAGCAGCCTGGCGTGAGGAGGACACTCAGGGGGTGGGAGAGAGTTTGTGAGAAACCAGAGTATCTGTGGATGACCTTCTAAAGGTAAATTAGGTGTGGTATCCTGATTTTCATCTTTCTGTGTTGAAGGCAAACTGCTTTTCTAAATTGGCGAAGCCACCCACCATCTGCAGAGTGGTGGGGAAACATGTGCTGGATGGCCTGGGGCTTCCCACCCTCCAGGTGGGAGTATTCTGCACCATTCAGAACTTCCCCAAGGTACGAGGCTCTTTGCTACATGTATTGTCTATTTTGTGGGAAATGAATGTTGTGAAATACAGTGTTTGTGAATCACACCCACACCCACACCCACATACATTTTTCGGTAGGCACGTACATAAAGTATGAACCATACTATCAAGCTTGTTGGCTTTATTATGTTTCAGTGTAATATGGTACAGATGTGACATGATAACTTGAAGACCATCCAAGGTGGAGAAAGGAAATGGGGTTAAAATCCTTTTAAATCCTGACATTATTACTGTGATGAGTTCCATAAATCTACAGATAGGTTTATAACTTGATATATTTATATGTAGATTCTATATAGATTTAAAGATGTGTAGAGTGAACTACATAAAGAAAAATGCATTTTCATAATTTTAATAATTCATTTTAATTGCTACATTTTAGTAATTCCTATGTATTATTAGAAACAGTTTTGCTATGGTTTCTGGAAGGAAAATAATTATGATTAAATCTGTATGTTTTTCGCTATTTATTAGAGAGCTAGTGATAAAAATGAACTTAATATAAGGCTTTTCTAAGAGGATTTTTGTTGTTGTTGTTGCTGCTGTCAATCCTCAACTAAAGATATTTTCCCGTTGATTTTTAGAGAGAGTGGAAGGGAAGGAGGGAGGGAGAAAGAGAGAGAGAGAAAAAAAAAAGACACATCGATTGCCTGGCCCAACTGGGGCTGGGGATCGAACCTGCAACCAGGGATATACCCTTAACCAGGAATCAAACCCACGACCCTTCTATGTGTGGTTCCACATTCTAACCACTGAGCACACTGGCCAGGGCCTAGGGGGATTTTAACAAGGCAACAATTTTAAATGTCCCCTGAAGTTGGGTTCCCTCGTATTCCCAAAGCTATAAAAATGCCTCAAGGAAAATCATACGCCCTCCTTTTCCCTTTGAAAGTAGTGATAAAACATGCACATGAAAAGCCAGGTACGTTTGCCATTCTCGCCAGAGGTAGAGAAACATAGAACACGCTGTATTCCTCTCAGCACATTTGTTCTGTGGTGATGGCGACTCACTTTGAAGTCCACGAGAACGCGGTGCCCGAGCTCGCTGAAGCGGTGGAGGCAGAGAGGTTGGATGCCGTCGGCATTGCTGTGCAGTGGGTCAACGAGACCATCACCCAGGAGCTCCAGGGCCTAGCGCCCTCCAGCCAGGCAGAGGTGGACCAGGTGCTCAGGTAAATCTTCCACTCTGAAATGTAGGTGTGCCGTCTTAGCCGGTATGGCGCAGTGAATAAAACGTCAGCCTATAGACCGAAGCATCCCGGGTTCGATCCCCGTCAAGGGCATATACCGGAGTTGCAGGTTCCTCCCAGGCTTGAGCCCTGGTGGGCCATGTGCAGGAGGCAACCAATCAATGTGCTTCTCTCACATCGATATTTCTCTCTCTCTCTTTCCCTCTCTCTTCCACTCTCTCTTTAAAAAAAAAAAAAAAAAAAATCAATGGAAAAATATCCTCAGGTGAGTATTAAAAAAAAGAAGAAGAAATGTAAGTGTGCAGTACAAATATATATGTTTCCTTTCCATTCACCTGTCAATAAAACACATCTGTCATTTCCACAGGACACAGCAGTTAGTCAGTTAAGAAGCCTATGCCAGAGCAGCGAACTTTAGCATAAAATGTTGCTTTTCTTCTGAAAACCATTATTAAAATTTTACTGGGTATGGCCACATAAGGACTTCCAACCGCTTTTCATGCACTGAGCTTCCTTCGGATTCAGTGAAAAGATTCTCAGGAACGGAATTAAGATCAGAGACGATGTGGGGCAGTGATGTTAAAGTCCCTCCCTCCCTCTCCCCACCTCCTCACATGCCCTCATTGAGTATCCCATATGGGCCTTCATATGGTCACAATGAATGAGTGGCACTCATTTTCTGTCCTCCCGACAAAGGGATCTTCCATACCTGGCCCATAGGTTGACTCTGAAATGTGAAAGCCAAGGGACTGTGTAGTGGGGCTTTGTGAGTACTGTCCTGTGCCCAGTGAAGTAGAGGCTGGCGTTAACTTTTCCTTTTGTGCAGGTCCAATGCCACAATCTCTTGGCCAAACGAAGGTCAACTGGATCCTGTTTCTCTAAGCTTCACCACTTGCTTAGTTGTACATAACATTTTATTTGAGTTTGCTTCAGAGTTGGATCCTGACCCTTGTAAAAACCTTTCTGTAAAATTAGTTTTGGGTTTCTGAATGCTATTACACCTATTCCGTGTGTGTGTGTGTGTGTGTATGTGTGTGTGTGTGTGTGTGTGTTCTGTTATTATATCTTCAGCCATACCTTTATTCTATACATTACTTCTTTTCTGGAACTTTCCTTCCCCAAACCTCCCATCTGGACTGGCTGTAGGCCCACTACAGAGATGCTGCAAGACATCCCTTTCCTGTTCTCCTGTTGCCAGATCCCAGGTCCTCCTCTTTCTTAACATGCTGGGCTACATCCTTTAAAAGTAAGAATGAGAAAAGGATGTAAAGTTTTTGAGTTCTTTCATGTGTGAAAATGTCAGCACTTTGCTGTCATGGTTGACAGTTTAGCTGAGTATAGAATTCTTGTTTCAAATCAGTTTCGCTGAGCACTTTAACGTCACTGCCCACTGGCATCTGGATTATTAATTAGTCTGATGCAAATCAGATTCCCATGTCTTTGTTGATTTATTGATGCTTTTTTTTTTTTTTTGTCAACGGGAACTTTTAGCCTCTTTTCATTCTGTGTGACTGAAGTTTTATATAGATGTGCCTCAGTGAGATTTCCCCAAAGTTTTGTTAAGCCCCACCCTCCAGAAAAAAGAAGTCCCTCACATGGTGCTATATATTTCATTGTCTATTCTTGACTCATTTTTTTTTCTTCTGATGATCATTTATTGAAAAAGAAAATTCAACAGCCCCTAATGAAATTACATCTTCAAATGTACTTTATAAAGAGAATCAAATCTCAGATAATTTAAAAACAAGGCTGAAATCTTTAAACATTTATTTCCAGGCCAAAATTAATTTCAGTTCTTGAATACAGTTTCATGAATAGCGCCATTATATTTTGGCCTTGGAAACTGAAGCTGATTGTTCTTAAGTAGCTAAACAGCAGGGTTAATTATTAGAACATATTGGGGTCCGCACTAAAACATGACCAAAATCACCAGGGATATTCCTAAATATGCTACCCGACAGCCCTATTTTCTTGCCATTAAGGACGTTCTTTGAAAGAAAAGTGCAAGAAGATAAGGAGAGAAAAGAATTGGAAAAGAACCTGGAAAACTTAGCGCTACAGCTACCTTCATCCCTGATGCTACCACCACAACCAACTCCTCCTCCACCTCTGGCAAAGAAAAAAGGACAGAAGCAAGGTCAGTGGCTTATCACCTTGCAGAACCTTTAGTAACCAACGTGTGAGGAAAAAAGGCTGAAGCGTTAGAGTCTCTTAGCTCTAGACCTAGTTTGGGCTACCAGCTGGTACATCCATGCTCCACGCCACTTCCTTGCTTGAAACGTCCGTGTTGGGCCATCAGGGTTTTACCCCATCTCCCCTCCCCCTCCGTTCATTTGTTAATTTATCTTTGTAAGATGAACATATTTCTTACCCAGAGGTGAGCATTTACTAAATACACAAAAGTGGACTGAATGGTGTGGCAATGCCGGAGACAGGGAGGGTGGCAGGGGGAGATCTTTAACTGCCCCTCGGAATTTCCATTAGCTCATCAAGAAGCCACTCCATAATTTAAAGGTGACCAACATTTTCTCAGTCCTATGCAACATGTTCATAAACCATGTATTTAGGACACTTTGCTATCGTAAAGCAAATAATCGAAGTCATCATGCCCTTTGCTCCATGCCTTTCAACAGTCCCTCCTGTAAGTTAATTCTGGAGTTGCTGCTTGTAACAGTATTCCATAATATCTGTCCAGCTAGAACACACTCTTTCAGGGCATGGACCATGCTTTGTTCAGTTTAGCACTGCCTAGCATGATGCCACGTGCAAACTAAATACCCACTTCCTGTGGGTTCCATTGGATAGAACCAGAAAGGGACCAAAGAGACTGAGGAGACAAAGTCTCTTATTTCACAGGTTCAGATGCTGAGGCCTGGGATGGGGAGGAGAATTGCCTTGAACAAAAATAAAAATTAAAAAAAAAATTATGTTAGACCGATCTTCTGGGAGGGTGAGGACAGCCACTACTGAATTACATGTAGAGACCATCAATGGATCATCATTTGGTGGTTGCTTTTCACTGACACAACTTGGAACACAAGAGAACATACAGCACTTTGCTCTCACAGTTGACAGTTTAGCTGAGTATAGAATTCAGAGGGGCCAGCAACTTGCTAAACATTTACTATGCGCTAGGTGCTTACATCTTATTCCACTTATCTTACCTGTTTGACCCAAGTAGCTGTGGGGAAAAGGAGGAGACAGGAGGGACACAAGAGACTGATGAAGGATTCCGTGGTACCTGCTCAGCCTGGAGGGCCGAGAACCTATGAGAGTGAAAGATGAAGGATGCTGGCTGGATGGCTGGGTCTGAAGGCATTTCTAAAAGAAAAAAAGGCATTGGCTGTGGGCTGGTGAGAAACATACATAGCTTTAGGCATGAAGAGACGTTAATCATCAAGCTGGGTATCCAAGAGCAGTGGTGGAGAAAAACAAAGGATCTGGAACCCTCTCTTTTTTCACTTTCTGACAACTATTGGGCAAATCTTTTGATATCTCTAAGCCCCAGTTCTGTTAGATGGGAATGCGGGATAACAATATCTGCCCATGTTGGATATTCTACAGATTTCTTAGAGAGGCAAAACCCATGCCTAAGGATGGGGCCATTGGGGAGTGGTAAGTGAAATCAGATAACCTGTTGAGGGTTGAGGTGGAGAATATGTTATTCTCAGCCTCAACCTTTCCTTATGCTGAGCTTTTGTACCTGCAAAGCCTTAAGAGATAGGATTCTTCGAGTCAAACATCCTAAAAAGGAATCTATGATCGATGTTTTTCCCTCCAGGTCGGAAGACTTCTGTCATGGAGAAACCTCTTCCTCCTCTGGAACCTGTTGAGCCTGTGCTCTGTGGCAGCATGGCCATAGGGGCGGTGTCACTGGCCGTTGCCAGAACCAGCGCCTCGCTGGACAGTCACCCTCTGTACTTCAGTATCGCATCCCTGAAGCACCAGGTTAGTCTCCGTTACATTCCGTCACAAGTAAGGAGCCTGGGCATCTCAGTCTGCATGGACCATGTCCCTCACTTCCTCTTGCTTTGGTTCTGTTTCAGGAGAAACCAGCAAAGCTAACAATTCCGTTGCTAATGGTATCTCTGGTCTGCTGTGGGAAGTCATCGCCTGGGAAACTGAACTTGATGAAAGAAGTGATTTGTGTACCCCATCCTGGATTAATGGCTAAACAAGTACCTCCCATGATCTCAGGCTACTTCTTCTAAAAAAGATATACTCTATCATCAATGAATTTTTAAGTGTAGATTTATGACTCTAAGGGAGAGGGAATTAAATGTAAAACGAGGAATAATATTGTAACAAATCAGGGAAATGGGAAGAAAGCAAAAGCTCCAACAAACGGGAACACAAATTAGACCCCCTGGGATCTCTGGTTTATTACAGTGCTGACTCACGCCAGTGACTCACAGGGGAGCCACTTGCGTGTAACTCCGCAGGCCTTCTATTGGGAGAGCATGCACTCCAGCAGCAGCAAGAAGGAGCTGGCACTTTCCCAGCAGTCCATTCTGCCAAGTTAGAAACTCCAGGGCCCAAAGATGACAGATGGCAGATTGCCAGGCACTAAGGGAGGGTTAGTGCTTGTTTATGGAATATGGAATGAAGGAACCCTAAGTTGCACTTTTACCACTTAGCAGTGTGCTATTGTCTATATTGTTCATGTCTTGGCTGAGTCATTACCCTTTTTGTTTTGTTTTGTTTTTTTGTTAATACCTGAAGATTGAGGTATGTGCCCTTGACTGGAATTGAACCTGGAACCCTTCAGTCCTTGGGCTGACGCTTTTTCCATGAGCCAAACAATCTAGGGCAATATCCTTCTTTGAAGTATTCTACTAAGTGGATATTGGGGAGAACTCAGTGTTCATGTCCTAAAGGGGATTTATAGGGAAAAAGTACAGGAAGCTCCATCCCCTCTGCTAATACAGAGAGTGATACGGTGAAAAATCATTGTTTTTTAAACCCCAACATGGTCTGTGGTAAAGAATTATGTTTTAAAGAGAATAACCATTGCCTCCCAATTTGTCAATTGCAGAAGACTAGGGTTTATCTCTGGCTCACCATCTGTCAGGCCAAGTTCAGATCCTGGCGCCGGGATCTTTCCTGTAGTGAAGACTCGGTGTGCTGTGTGGGTACCAGAGCACTGGCCCGCCGTTCTTGATCTGCCTTCCTATGCAGATCCCACTGTCATCAGAATATGCTTTTCCACTTTTTACATGACTGTGGGTTTATAGGAACTCAAATACTATCATGCAGAATCCCTCCGTGGCCTGTGACATGTAGTGCAAGAAGGTCCCATCAGGAGACGTGAAACAGAGTGAAGTGAACTTGATCCAACCATCTGAACCAGCCAGTTCTGACAATGGAGAGAGGATACAGAGGAGGAAGAGCCTCTCATTCATGTTTGATGGACTGGAAACTGAGGGCTGACGATTAGCATTTAATCTTCTGATTTCGTAGACCTTGTCAGGGACCCTACAAATATTCTGAGTTAGAAACAGCTGTATGTAGTGAAAAAAAATTTTTTAAATATATTTTATTGATTTTGTACAGAGAGGAAGGGAGAGAGATACAGAGCTAGAAACATCGATGAGAGAGAGTCATCGATCAGCTGCCTCTTGCACACCCCCTACTGGGGATATGCCCGCAACCAAGGTACATGCCCTTGACCAGAATCAAACCCGGGTCCCTTTAGTCCCCAAGCCGACGCTCTATCCATTGAGCCAAACTGGTCTCAGCATGTAGTGAAAATTTTTGTATTTAAAACTTCTAGATTGCAGTTGTGGAAGATCATGTTTTTTTCTACTTACAGGGTTTGGAGATGCTTATAGGAATTCAGAAACAAATAATCAAGACAATTGAAGCGGTAAGTAAAGAGAATCTATGGCATCTGGTTCCTGATGCTTCTATAACTTCTAGTGCCCAAATTATACTTGGCTATGGAATTAAGTCAATGGTGTTATATGGAAAATGTGTTCATTTGCTTTGGGTTTCCCAAATGAGCCAAGCTTATAAGCTTTGGATCCAGCTTATAGTGGTATTAAGTCTCATTTTGCTTTCTGAGACAGCTGGCTCTATGCTAAGATCATCCTTAGGATTCATAGGGAAAGAAAGGATTTGGCCCCTAAGATGTGAGAGGCAGTTTGGAATAGCAGTTAAGGCACAGGCTCTTGTATCTGCTTAGAGTTGGGCAAACAAGTGCCCTGGGCCAAGCAGCCCTTGAGGGGGAAGGTCACAGAGGCAGGATAGCAGGCAGCTGTGAGTTCCCAGCTGTGCCATCGTTGCTGGGCAAGGCTGAGGCCAGGAGAGGGATCCGAACCTTTTCTATAAATTTGCAGATGTGGTACAGAGTTCCCAAATACCCCTGTACCCGGTTTCCCTCAATGTTACAGGACACAGTATAATAGGACATAATACCACGGTATGTTTGTCAAAACTAAGAAACCAAAATGGCACATTGTTACGAACTAAACTCCAGACTTTATTCAAATTTCACTGATTTTTCCACTAATGTCCCTTTCCCGTTCCAGGACACAATCCAGGATCCCCCATTCATTTAGCATGAGGCTTTGCAAGTCCTAGCCCTTCAGCCTCTTTGGGATGGGGCCTGAGACACGATAGCATGGGGCCCTGAAGGAACTTTGGCTCCAATGCTGTCTTGCCATCACAGAATCCATGAAGGTGGTGGCACTCCCTCCCGTGTAGTGATGGGTCGGGAGCAAGCCATACAGTTGACCAGAATTGCTTTAAGCACCAGCTTGGAGCCAGGTTCCGTGACACTATTCAGAATGCAGTCCTCTTTAAGGGTGACGCACCTGCAGATTTGGACCAGTTAACCCTGACCTTGCACTCTGCTTTGCCCCTCATTAGCTGTGTGACAATGACTACCTATCTCACGGGGACACTCTGAGGAGTGAATGAGTTCAATACCAGCGATGTGCTCAGAGTAAAAGCTGGCATTACCGTGAGCAGTACATACTGGTGGTTGTTATCAGAGCAGGTGGAGGAAATCCAGCCTGGAGGATGAGGAAATCAGGTTATCTGAGCTCGCTGCATTCAGCCCGGCTTTCAGACGTCTTACTGCCTTTTGATTATACAAGTAGCTCACGAACGTACTTGTGAAAATTCAAATACTGGTAGAGCCGGGTCACCCCTGCCACCTGCTCCCCACCGTGCCCACGTCTGCCTTGTTCACCACTGTGTCTCTCCTGCCTGGCACGTGGACCTGCTCCTCTGTTATTTCTCCCAGGGGAGAGCTAGTTCAGCTGACTCCAAAGAGCAGGAGAGTTGTATTTGCACCAACTTGAGTGTGAACCATACTGATTTTTGACAAACATGACCCCGTTTATAACCAGTAAATACTGGACACGCAAGTGCAGCCTCATCACTCCCCCAAGTTGTGGGAACGTGTCTTTGGGAAATATCTTTGCTGTTCATCTCAACTGACTTTAACACACCTCAGAGCCACCAGAGTTAATGGCCCTTGGTTGTTTTCAAAAGCCAATTACCCTCTCCCCCCTTACTTGTAGGCACCCTGATATTTGAAACATGTTGGGCCTACGGTCTTATTCCTTACGGGCAAGGAGGGGACTTTGTATGAGTAATACTTTATTTATGTGAGTAGAAATGCATCAATTAGCACCTTTATGCCCCACGGATATGATTGGATGCAGGGGTAAAGATGAACTAGTGGGAACATGTGCCTGATTTTGAGAAATAGTTTAGGGTTTATAAAAGCAGGGAGTGGCTGGCATGATCCGTGTGTGTGTGTGTGTGTGTGTGTGTGTGTGTGTGTGTGTGTTTCACAGTGTGATTGGCTGGGCTTCAGAGGCCAGAGGACCTGAGCTTTGCTTGCTGCCCACAGATAAGTGATACCCCACTATCTTCTGTCCCACAGCCCCCTCCTCCAAAAGCAGAGACTAAGAAAGGGCATAATGGAGGCAAAAGAGGTCAGGTCAGTATATGCCTTTGGTTACCGCCCTTGTATGTGACACAGTTCATCCATGTATTCCCTGTTCCTTGGGCTCTCCCACAGTCACTCTGCTCCAGGACCAGGGCTAATGCAGGGGGGAGTCTGCCCTAGACCAGGAGCACCGAACCAGGCAAGTGAGAGGTGGAATACCATTCCACCCTCACCTTTCTGCCAGCAGGCTGGGCCCCGGCCTTCTCTGCCAGTAGGCGTCTGGCCAACCGATGTCTCAGAGGAGCCTTCTGAGTAATAGGGTTACATTGGAAACCCGAGGCAAAGTGTTGGAGAAGCTGAATCTCTCTGCTTACGAGATGAAAGACATATCAGGTGCTTTAGATTTTAATCAGAAATCTGAAAGATAGCCTTACATCTGATTCCCGAAGGCACTGGGGCACCATTTCCGATGACATGTTGCCAGGTCTCAGATTTTTCCAGGAGAGTTAGGCACACTGTTCTTGGGGAAATGTGCCATGCTGGCTGCAAGAGCCTTGGGAGACAAGTTGAACTTGATTAGTTGGTCCTTTGGTATTGTGGATGCTCTGAACACAAGAATTTCCCCAAATCTTCCTTTGTGGAGTAGAAGGTTCCTCTCACTAACATCTGAAATGTTGGATGTTATGAAGGGTCCCGGGTTTGATTCTGGTCAAGGGGCATGTACCTTGCAGGCTCGATCCCTGGTCCTGGTTGGGGCATGTGTAGGCAGCAACCAATCTATGTGTCTCTCACATTGATGCTCTGTCTCTCCTCTCCCTCCAACTCTCTCTAAAAATCAATGGGAAAAATATCCTCCAGTGAAGATTACAACAATAAAAATGTTGGATGGTTCTTAGAATTGACTAGGGCTATTGCCAATAAAAAGGGGATATTTATACCTAAGATCACACTTGATCTTGAGTGTGGTTCACACACACACACACACACACACACACACACACACACACACCCTTAAGCCCTCAGAATTACTGATTTTGAGTTGTATAACACAACCGCACAGTGGCGGTTCATGACACAGGCACATCAAGGCTGACTGCCCAGGAGAAGCATGTGGCTGCCTTGCCCTGGGTCCTTTGACTCCTCAGATCTTCTTCCACTGAAATCCATCCTCAGCTACATCCTCTGGGCTGAAGTCCTCAACCCTTTTTAAAATGGATCCTCTCCTGAAGGAGGGCTGCAGTGCCCAGTGTTAGCAGTTATATTCCACTAAAGGAAAAGGGAACCCGGGAAAGAGCAGGTCTGGGGGAAGAGGGCAGAGTGAGGGACAGCCTGGAGATTCACCAACCTGGTGGTGCGACTTGAGGGAGCCAGGGCAGAGCCAGTAAGCAGTAACATACGCACCCAGAGGACAGAAAAGTGTGTTCTCCAGACACTGCTTGAAACCTCGGCAGTAAAATAAGAAAATGACCCCCGACACCACGGGGCAAACCTATGCCCATAGGTCACCCAGAGGTGAGTGGGACCGAGACAGAGGATTAATCCAGAATCAGAGGAGTGTACCCCCCCCACCCCCACCCCCCACCCCCCAGAGTTGTTTCTAAAATGTGCCCAGCACGGGAGACTCCCAGAGGTGACGTGCTGTGTTTACACTCATCATTTCCCCTTGACCTTGCAGCAGCCCGTCACTGGCAAGATGTCCCATCTGGGCTGCCTGACCCTCAATTACGACACCATAGAGCAGCCCCTGCTCCTCATACAAGGGATTTGTGCGAACCTGGGGCTGGAACTGGGGACGAATCTGTACCTGGCCATCAACTGCGCTGCGCATGAGCTGGTGGACTATGTAAGTTTCTTCTCCCGAACACTTGCTTTTTGTTGACGTCACATTACTTTAAAGTTAGAACTCAAAGGAAGAGCTGGTCTGTGTGTTTTTCAAACAGATCCTATTTTGTTGTTGTTCATTTGAGGGGGAAGGGGAACCCCAAATATAAATGGAGTTGAGAGAATAATATAACCACATACGTGATTTTTTAAAATGAACAGAAAACATCCTAAGTATATATAGACATTCTGTAATAAAGGTGACTGTAATGGGCTGCTTACATTGCAATCATGAGAGCTACTGAGACATAATTTCATGGACTGGGATGTTTGGCGGAGTACAACCAATTGGTTGGTACATGCTGAATTTGTCAAGCGTGAAAAGTAGATTCATTGTAACTGTGACTTGACAAATCCTTCTAGACACATGGCCCTCGAAGTTTGTGCCGTGACTCACTTTTTAAATATTTCCAAGTTATTGAAGTTTATTGGCATATTTAGAGAATATACCCAATTAAGCACAGCACAGCATTATCCAGTCTGGGGTAGGACAGAGCATTCATGATGAAACTTCACCTAGGGACCACACCACATGAAATTATTTTTAAAAGCAAGAGAATGGAAAACAGGTTTCATTTAAGAATGTTGTAGCCCTCACTTCCTTGGGGGACTTTATCAGCCATTAGCCTTTAAGTGTGGGAAATAGTTATGCTATTTGTCTATTTTACACACATACACATACTTCCCATTTCCAAATATATAAATGCTGAGTCCAGGTTTTAGAAAATGCCCAGCACGTACATATGCACCTACGGTCCTTGGTAACTAATGTCAAATTCAGGGGATATGACCAAATAGAATTTCACTTTGATTTAGAATTCTAACTTCCAACTTCAAAGGAAAATCTGAACAGTATATAGGAACCCTAAGTTTCAGCTGATTTCTAAAAGTTCTTTTACTTTTCTAAAGAAACTAAGCACATAAAGGAGTGTTTAATGTACTTTCCTATTTTTCACATAATGATTGGTTCCTAGGCATACCAATAAGAAAAATAATTGCATGTTTTCATCAGCAACGTATACCAACAACTATGAATATACTGACTCCTGGTGCTGACTTGAATGGGTATTTATTGCTCAGACTGAGTAAAATATATTAGCTTGACACCAGATAATTCTTACACCAATATTAGTTCAAAGTGTAGCATCTCCTTACTGACAAGATAAGGGTTTAAAACCTTCAAGTATAGAAACTAAAAGTTCTTGCCCTTTGCCAGTTTGGCTCAGTGGGTAGAGTGTCAGCCTGGGAACTGAAGGGTCCCAGGTTTGATTCCAGTCAAGGGCACGTTCCTTGATGCAGGTTCCATCCCCGGCCCTGGTTGGGGCAAGTGCGGGAGGCAACCAATCGATGTGTCTCTGTTCTAGCGAGTGGGCAGGTTGGCGTGGCTAAGTTTTATGAACTTACATTGTTGCCCATTTATCTAAGCACCACGTCATAAACCTAAGGAAGAATCATGCCTCTCCTACTCTTTTCTTAGTTGTTTTGTGTGTGTGTGTGTGTGTGTGTGTGTGTGTGTGTGTGTGTGTGTGCAGAAAGCTTCATCCGAAGTCACTGGGGCATCAAAGGGGATGGTGACTTGCTTTCCCCAGGTTAATATGTAACAGATGTTACAAGTAAAAGGGGTACATTTCTTATGTGAACATGGCCTGAAAAGAATCTGCTTGCAATCTTTTATGTGAAATGAATGAACATGTATTTGAACCCCATTTTTAACATTTGAGGGATTCGGTGTTCACCCTCTACTATCTTTCTTACGCTCGCCAGAATAAGGGGAAGTATGAAGTGATGTCGGGAACGTACAAAAGCACCACTGAGATGGTCGACCTGTATGTGGATCTGATCAGCAAGTTCCCTTCAATCATCGCCTTAATCGATCCTTTCAGGAAAGAGGTAAAAGGATTCGCCTTGGATTTTGTAATAAAATCTCATTCTTTCAGATCTGTCATTTGAAATGTGTTGTAATTTGGGCTGGGGATGACTTGCTTGCTTCCAGCATTTACGGGAAAAGGCACTTCCTAAGCAAACGAATAGTAGAAACACAATGACCTAGGAGTGTGCATGTCCACAGAATGAAGCAAGCTATCCCCAGGCACTTCAGGAGTGTCCGCACATTTACAAGCAGCTCAACTGATGGCCACTGAGCCCGCTGTGCTAGCTGGAGCCTCAGTAGGCTAATCACAGATCATTTTCAAGTGCTCATGGCAACAGGACTTCCACTAGGCCAGTGGTCTGCAAACTCATTAGCCCACAGAGCCAAATATTAACAGTACAATTAAAATTTCTTTGGAGAGCCACATTTTTTAAGCATAAACTTCTTCTAACGCCACTTCCTCAAAATAGACTCGCCCAGGCCGTGGTATTTTCTGGAAGAGCCACACTCAAGGGGCCAAAGAGCCGCATGTGGCTTGTGAGCTGCAGTTTGCCGACCACAAGCACTAGGCCAACTGTTTTTAACCTAAATCTAGTTACTACACATGTAGGAGAGTAACAAAGATATATATATATATATATATATATATATATATATATATATATTTTTTTTTTTTTTTTTTTTTTTTAAAGCTTTGATTTATTTTAACCTATTCAAGCTGGTGCCTCTAACAAGGGTAGTTTATGCGCCACAGAAGGCCATCTCTCTCCCTTTAAGAGTAAAACGGAAATTCTTGATGTATGAGTGTGAGAACCATTAGATACACTGAACAGACACCCTCTCTGAGATAACGCAAGGTTTCACATTTGGGGGCTAGGCTCTCTCAGTCCCGCCTTCCCTTGCACAGCCTTACTTAGCTCCACTGGCGCTTGCAGGAGACAGCCTGAGCTCAGCGCTTCCATCTTGTCTGCTTCCCAGAAATAACAGCGGCATCTTCCAACCAGCCATTCCGTAGCAACATTATGGATAATAGAGCAGGTGAGGAAAGCCTGGGTTTGAAGAGCTTCAGAATCAACGTGGAGAATAGCAACTAATGTGGATCAACATTTTATTCACTAAATCTTCACGCTCAGATGTAATCGTGTTAAGTTTCTGTCCCGAGAAGCTCGTTACCCTGTGTGGCTGTGGTGTAGGCACCCTCAGCTGCAGGTGTGAAAGGAAGCCAAGGCATGTTATCTCAGAAAGGCGTACAACTGTCTGTGCTCTATGACTCCTGTCGCTCTGTGGTTGTGCTCACTGCCTTGTAACGCTCCATTCTTAACTATTCACCAGGACTCGGACCAGTGGGACAGCCTCTATAATGCTCTTGGTTCCAGGTGTTACATCATAGCGGGAAGTGCCTCCAAAAGCATCCCCCAACTTCTAGAGGAAGGCAGCATCCGCACGCCCAGATCCAGCGGGCGGATCCTAACACACACCAACCAGACGACCGTGTCTGACTTGGTGGCCATAAGCAGCCTCCTGGCCAGTAAGTACAACAAGCAGAGGTCGCAGATTCAGCATGAGCTTGGTTATACAAGAAGCCTGAAACAGGCCGTCCGGTGGCTGAGAAAAAGCATGGGATAAACCTGGGAAGGAACAAACAAACCCCACCGCCTATGGGAGAAAAACAGCGCCCCTGCCAGCCCCAGAGGGAGGGCATCTCCTTTAGAGAGGGCACCACAAAGGGTTTTTTTTACAGAGAGGAAGAGAGAGGGATAGAGAGTTAGAAACATTGATGAGAGAGAATCATCGATCAGCTGCCTCCTGCACACCCCCTACTGGGGATGTGCCCGCAACCAAGGTACATGCCCTTGACCGGAAGTGAACCTGGGATCTTTCAGTCCGCAGGCCGACGCTGTATCCACTGAGCCAAACCGGTTTCGGCTTGAGGTCTTTCAATATGTTGCTCCCTCAGCCTAGAATGCTCTGCCCTGACCTGTTAGGTGGCTCGTACTACTGACCCTTCAAGTCTTCTTGCCTTAAGTGAGACCTCTTCTTGGCATATACAGGGTGGGACAAGAGGAGGTTTACAGTTGCGAGTACATGAAGCAGTTTATTCCTGTAGTATTATATTTTATTATGTTATTGGCCATACAAATAACTGGAAACCTCCTTTGGTTCCACTCTGTGTTTGCCTTCCCTGACTCCCTCCACCCCTTGCAGTAAACCTTTCTCATAGCAGCTTATTTCCCCTTCGCAGTACTGGTCACAATTACTCGTAGTTATTTAATGCCGGGAACATTGGCTGTAAACTTCCATGAGCTCATGGGCATCTGGTTCACTGAGGCCCAGTCCCTGAAACATAAATATCAGGAAGTAGGCAAAAGGCTGGTCTCAGACCCAGAGCAGGACTCCAAGTGGGACCGGCATCCAGGGGCCTGAGCGGACACCGGAGAGAGCGATGAAAGGCCTGTAGACCCCAGGCCTGAGGCTGCCCCGGTCCAGGACCCACCCCTCGGCAGTCAGACCATCACTCACTTCAGATGGCGGCTGTAGCTCCCGCCTCTGCACACACAGACACTGTCCCGGTAGGTAGAACTTTGGCTCACGCTCCTGTAGACTTTGGTAAATTCCAAGGGGGTTAGAGATCCCGAAATGATTAAATACTCTCAACGCTGCTCTTCTGATAAGTCAGCATTCAGAATGACAGGCTCTTTTGAATAAAATTCATTAGGTACATCAACTCCCCACTCGCTGCCCTTGCACTTACAGCGTCCTGACTCAAAGATGCACTTTTCTTCATTGATCAAGCATGAAAATTGAATGACGGCATACATCTGTGGTACATCTTAGAAATGCTCTCAATCTAATTTGAGCATTTCCCCCCTTTAGTGGTAATAATGGTGAAGCTTAGAATTTGTCATACCTGAAATTTGATGAAATGTAGCATTCATTTAGTATTTAGCATCCAAGCTACTGGAAAGGGGCCAGCAGATAAAACCAGGGTTGGGGGGAAGGGGAGGAGCAAATATTTAGGTTATAATTCTTAGGTGGTCAGACAATTGAATCGTCACGGGGAAGCTCTGAAATCTCTGGACATTTTTACATATTGCTCTCAGAGGCTCATGCATATGCAAATTGCTTCTGAACCGTGGGAAGCTGAGAAGAAGAACTCCTCTGTCCTGCCCACAGGTAAGAAGCACGTGGCTGTGTTTGGATGCATGGATGGGGAGTCTTCTGATGACAGCCTCGTCGACCTGGTAAGTGCTGAAGGCTGGGCCACTGCAGAACCCCCAAAACACTGCTTTTATCGGGAACTGGTATTTCAGAGAAATACAGGCTTTGGCGGAGAAAGTCCTGTAACCTTTTACGAAACAGGCTTGCCTCCTCCCTTTTGCGAAGAGCTAAACTTTGACCTTTTAAAAAGAAGGAAAATGGAAGTCCCTGGGGAAATGATGAGCACACTTAAATGACTGGGCTGTGCGCCTGCCGTCTCACCCCCTGAAACGGAGTGAGAAGGGCCAGCATGTTCTTAGGTTGTCAGCGTGTCTGCACGGCCAGTGAGGTGTGTGATGCAGGCACACTCTCAGCTTTCAACAGGCCCCCTTGCCTATGTAAGACAGAAAAAAAAAAAAATGAAGTGATAAGAGAAACACCCAAGTAGCACACGGGAACAGTGTCCTTTCAGCAAAATGTGACTTCTCCATTTCAAACAAGTTGTGTGTTTTTTTTGCCCTAGCTAGTTTGGCTCAGTAGATAGAGCATCAGCCTGCGCACTAAAGGGTCCCAGGTTCGATTCCTGCCAAGGGCATGTGCCTAGATTGCGGGCTCGACCCCCCAGTAGGAGGCGTGCAAGAGGCAGCCCATCAATGGTTCTCTCTCATCATGGATGTTTCTCTCTCTCTCTCTCTCTCTCTCTCTCTCTCTCTCTCTCTCTCTCTCTCTCTCTCTCTCTTCCTCTCTGAAATAAAAAAAATAAATTAATTAAATGAAAATAAGTAAGTTGTTTTTCCCCTGCTGAAGGCCGTTGGACTGGGTGTCCAGTTTATCAAGTTGGGAGGTCTTTCTCGCGGAGAACGGGTGACCAAGTACAACCGCATTTTCGCTATAGAGGACGAGCTTGTCCAGAACGGAACGCTGGGTATGTGCCGCTTTCTGGCTTTGTTTTCCCTCGGCCGTGAATAAGAGGACAAAGATGAAGAGAGGGGAGAGGGGGCATAGAAGTCCCCCGGCAGGAGGGCAGGGGGCTCCAAAGCCTGGAAATAAGAGCTGACAAACCAGGATGGCATTCGCCACAATGTGCATTGTGTCCTTAATGGATTATCTATTTACCTGAATGTTTAAAACTCTATGCCGGCTGTTCGCCTTGGTAAATAGGCTGCGTGAAGCTTTTCAATAGAATTGATTGGTTGGAATCTCCAGGCCTACCTTTTGTTGCAGTACAAATCATAGCCGAGGTCTCTCTGCAAGGCACGGGAAAATTAGAGGCAGGTTTTCCTCAGGGCCTTTGGAAGCCACTCATTTTACTTAAGACAAGCAGGCGGCGGCGTGTTCACTTCAATGCTGTCCTTTGGGAAGGCTGTGGTCTCGAGAGAAACGAACCTTAGGACAGGAAACCCTGGTAAATTTGCATGAGCCCAATCACTTTGTACGCTGGCTAACTGGAGAGAAACACTCGAAATATGCAATTTTACTTTTTATATGATTGATGGCGATGACCAAAAGTACATAGGTAGCACATGGAGACATTAAAAGAAACCAGTAGTTACGGTGGAATGCTAAAGCTACTTTGTACTGTAAGATAGAATAAACGAATGGGTATACTGAAAACAGTATACGTTATTTAAATAGCGCCGACAACTAAGACATGACGGTTTCTTGGATGCTACAAACGAGATCTATGTAAGGAGGTAGACGCATTATAGAATGTATGGGAGGCAAGGAAGCAGTCCTACTTTATGACTCAACACATACATGAAAGAGGAAAAAATACAGAAACCAACAGAACTTGAGATTCTACATTTGTCATGTTTAACATGTGTCACGATCTTGAAACACACCGGAAGATTCACAGAAAAGAAAGATATAGTTGGGAGACCGTCTGGAACCCTCTCTGATGGTGGAGTGGCACCTCTGGGCACTTCTGAGGATGATCTTTAAGTCAAACAATGTCAGAATGGGAACCATTGGATGAGACAGTAAACATTATTGTCTTTGCTTCCTAACAGGTTTCAAAGAAGAACTCACCTTTGTCCAGCTGAGCGAGGAAGAAGAAAAGATTGCTGAGGAGCCGGTGGCCGAGGCTGTCCTGGCTGGTGAGCTGCCCGGGCGCCCAGAGCCCATCTTCCCCACGGAAGTCGTACAGGAACCAACCTGAGCACGAGCACCTTCTGGACCGGGCTGTCCGCACCCACGTGCAGCCACTTCCGTGTTATCAGGCCGGCGCGTCGGAAGTGTGTCTTCTTCATGCTGGTTTCTCCCTTCTGTTCCTGCTCCTCCTTTACCATTTGGTGAAATACACATGTAGCATTTCCGCCTGTCTGTGGTCTGTCTCACCGCCATCACATTCCCAGGGAGATTTTGTGTACGCACCTGCTCTGTTCACTGGGGAGGGCAGGGGGTGACCTGGTAAAAGTACCTGGGACTTCTGTTGCCAGCTCCACGCTCAGCGCAAACACCTCCCCCTTTACAGAGGAAAACGTCTCTGAAAAGCAGATCTTTGCCACCAGGAGCTCTCTGTGCAGGAACATGTGTGCACCTGTGTCTACCTTACACACCTGTGCTAGGAAGCACAGACACGCTTATGTAGCCAACCTCACGCAGAAGTATGAGCATTTCACCATCCCGTGTAACGGCCAAGCAGTTGCCTTTGCCCCAATTCCCTCCTCTCTCTAGATGTTAGTTTTTCTTATATTATGTATATCCTTGGGAGTCTTCTTCAGTCCTTCTTGGCACAGGAATGAGTGTAAGTGAGTAAACACATGCGTGGATGGATAACTATTCTTAAGGGAATTAAATGCTCACTTATTTACATGACAGCCTGACAGGTGACTGAAGACCGTGTACCTGACAGGTGACTGCCCTGCCCCGCTGTGAGCCAGCAGAGAAGGAACAGAAATGAACTCACTCAGTCATGGGCCCACAGATACCACCTGCTTTGTATGGTTTAGACTCTCTGTTAAAAGTTATCATTTGCTTTACCCCCAAAATTATATAAATTGGTATATACTGACCTGTGGGAGTGTTAGCTACATGTAGATTTCTGGTATATTCTATATGTTTTCACTGAACATACTGAGGACCTCTCCTCTGGAAGAGGACTAGAGGGAAAAGTCATGGACTGAGGCCCAGGCCTTTCCCTCGAAGCAGTGACTCAAGGTCGGTTCCGGGGCTGAATCGCCCGGGCAGGAGGAGTGGGGTCTCACTCCAGGCCGGAAGAAGAGCGTCCAGGCAGTGGCTGCTACCGCCTCTCCTGCTGCTTACAGCAAACGGGGTGTGTGTGTGTGTGTGTGTGTGTGTGTGTGTGTGTGTATGTGTGTGTGTGTGTGTGTGTGTGTGTGTGTGTGTGTGTGTGAGAGAGAGAGAGAGAGAGAGAGAGAGAGAGAGAGAGAGAGAGAGAGAGAGAGAGAGAGAACCTGGAGGGAAAGTCCATCTTAAAGGCAGGAGGAACAGACTGGGTGTTCACATAGCCTTTGCACATGCAACATGGGTGTGCATACACAATTGCATGAAACAAGGGAGATCATAGAAGAGCGTCCCCTGGAACTAGATACAAATTATAATTGGATGGCTGAAACCAGAGAAGAAAATGTACAACTAAGTAAATAGTTAAATAAAGTTAACCAATGAGGCGACTGATGACCTCAACCCGATCAGCACTTTAACTTCAACACAGAGCGCAGCCCGTTCACCTGAGGACCAGGGCCACCAGTGGGCAGGTAGCATTTTAACTTAAACATGTTAATGCGATAAGCACTCCTTCTATTTTCTCTCTGTGTCTACATTTATTATGTAATAGATAACAGATACAAAGCATATACAGCACTATAAGATACCAACTGGAAGAGAGATGAAAGAAACTAGTCATATCCCATTTTAAGAAATGACAGAGGGGTTGGGAAAGGTCAGTGCATGGAAGAAACTTCCATCCAGCACTTAAGGGGGGACTGCATGGTGACTCTCCCAGGGTCAATGATGATGAGGGACGGCCATCCTCCCTCCGCAACTTAGTTCGGGGCACATGCAGGAGGCAACCAATCTATGTTTCTCTCTCTCTGGAAATCAATGGAAAAATATTCTTGGGTGAGGATGGAAACAAAAGAAAAGGCAAGAAGAGTCAAAATACCAGTTACTGCCAGCTGCCTAATGCAGCCCACCACATAGTCCCTTCTGACCCTGGAAGCAAGGCTGCTTCTGTGACCTCGCCGTTCTGTCATGTGTGTGATGGACCAGGGAACGGAGCACACATCCTCCTGGTCCTAAGTGTGGATGGCACACCCCAGTGGGCTGAGCACAGACACGGGAGGGAGGACAGCACAAACCAACAGGGAATCCAGTCCTCAGGATATACCATGTTGTGGGTTATTAAAAATCACCGACGTTATCAGTGCTTCCGTCATTTCCTCTTTAAAGAATGTCCGACTTGAGGAGCTGAACCAAACATGTCAATAACCACAAACGGCCTTGTGTGGGAACGCGTGGGTGCTTTTTAATAAGGGGGGTGAGGAGAGCTCACATCACAGCAGAACCGAACTCGGTTAGGTGCACGGATGCAGTTAGCAGTGAGCACAACACACACACAGCAGCGGCATCCAGTGGGAGAGCAGTATTACAGGGGACAACATCACACTTCCATTTCCCCGGAGTGAACTGCTAAGGAACCATAAAAGCCGTCCCTGGAAGAACACGGAAACGGTCAAGCATAATGAACCTACTGGAAGGTCATTGTGCCCAAACCGAGGAAGGACGCGTCCCCGCCTGCCTACTTCTCCAAGCCTAGGCTTAGCACACGTGCAAAAATCAAGTACAATACAACTACTGCAATTATTCCTATCGTTTTCCCCTGCCCTTAGGTGAGCAACACCTGACAGCTACATGCTGAGCTCGGCTAACAAAACGAAACCTTTCACTTCCTTTAATAGCAAAATTACCGTTACTGAATCACTGTAGTAAAAAAAAAAAAAAAATGCATTCAAGTACATGACCACTTATTTTAAATAAACACCAATTTTGAAACAATCAGCTCTGAAAGGCTGCATACGTGTGTTTTTTTTAATCCCTGATTACGTTCCTATTTATTCGCTGCGGTAGACCGAAACATTGTATTTGTAGAGACTAACTACCACTTAATTTCTTACAAAAACAACAACAACAAAAAACAACAAACCTGTGTAATGCAGAACAGCAGTAAAGGAAATTGTCTGCCTGTCGCATCTCTTCCCTGTACGTAAGAACTGTGATGAAATATGGTACCAGAGCCCCATGAGTACATGAGGAATCATAGTGAACGCATAGCACAGAGCAAAGGGTTTATATGTTAAGACTCTGTTACATTCCAGGATTGGGCTGCACCTCGATTCTACATTCAGGCCACCAGCGCATTCCCACCGAAGACCTTTGGAGGTTTTGGACTCAATCGTCAGCATGTATTTTCATCCCATACGTAACAGCTGCATAATGAACACTGATTCCGGGGCCACCGGTTGGACACCAGCTCCTGAATTTTAAGTTTATCTCAGTACATCCTAGCAAGTGACTTGGATGCCACAGTGCCTAACAATTCCCACGCTACTGCGGACTCTCCATCAAAGAGGATTGGATCCGAAAGTGCAGCTCATTGGAGGGCTTTTGAAATCACCTTGCATTGTTCGGTTCTGTTTACCCAATTATCCGCAGCCCTACAAACTTTCAGCGTCACCTTTGAAGAGTGGTATGTACATTCACAAAAAGGATAGCAACATCTGCATTTTCTGTAACCCTCTCCAAGAAGTCACATTTCATACAGTAATTAGGAGGAAAACAAAAACAAAAAACCTTATCCCTATGAATATAAAAAACTACAGAGAATGCGCATTTTGCTAAACAGCTTACTTACTAGTATATTGACAGGCGAACTACTTTCAAAAGTGACATCATAGAAGAACCTGTTTTTTGTTTTTGTTTTTTTCTGCATCCAGGGACAAGAACAGAACATCTCTAGAACTAAACATGTGCTTGTGGAAACGGACTTCTACGCATGCCACCTTCTGGCTCAAGGATCAGCAGCTGGAGCTGTCTGTGTCTCTCGTTTCCTCAGTGCCGTCTTCTTTGCATTCTGGTTTAGTTTCGCCGTCGTCATCCTCGCGTGGAGTTGGATCTTGTTCGGCACCCTGGTCTTTGGTTTGGGGTTCTTGTGTGGAAACAGGATCTAACACTACAACTGGCTCGGCTGGCTTTTCACGGCCAAGGTACTGCCTCCTCCATCCGCGGTCACTGGGAGGCCTAGGGGATGGATGAAGAGTTAAAATAACAACAAAAGTTAAAAGCACAGAGAAAAAGACGTGTCTTTTCTTCTCCTGGATTCAGATGAACAAACAAACAAACAAACAAAAAACCCCAAGACGTTCTAAGTCTAACCAACATGCTCATAGTGGTCTTGGAGGTGCCAGCCATTTACAAAAAACGAAGCTATTAGGGTGCAGATTTAGGAGCACAAAGCCAGAAGAAAGGAGGGGGGGAGGAGGGGGAAGAGCAATTAACAGCGGAGGTGTGAAAAAGCCAACCGCACCTACCTGCTTAATTGCATGCTCTCCTCAGGAAGTGCAGAGCTCAGGGGCGTGTGCAGGCCCCCCACTGCCTGAGCCAGACTCCTGCCCACCTTCAACCAGCCAGTTACCTCCCTGCCTGTGTCTCTGGCGCATCTGGCTGCAGATTAGCTCTGGGGAGACTGCATGGAGGAGGGAAGCACATCTCCCCATCGCTGAGGGGCAGCTGAGACACCGGGAGAGCTCTGCTCAGAAATGGGGGCGAGGGGAGGAACTAGGGCAGGTGGGAGAAGCCGGGGAGCACGCTAAGATGCTGTACCCATAACCTTTTCGAAAAAGGAGAACCATGTTTGAGAAACCTCTTCGTGGATGGCACATGCAGTTCAGTTTCTCTTCCAGAGGCGTTCCTCTTCTCTTCCGACACAAGAAACGAGACGTCTCAAGCTGATAGGTGACACTTCCCCGTGGGAAGGAGTGTCCTGATACGCTCTTGCCTCGTGTCAGGCAATTAGGGCGTCGGCACCTCTCCTCTGAGAAGTCATGGTCAGCAGCCACTGCTTGAAGGTCCTGGGCAGCTGACCTGGTGCCTGAAGTTGAGGGGCGTCTTTTCAGACTCATCTGGTCTTCTTGGCAAACGCCAGGATGCCTACCATGAGGCAGCATGCGCCTGCCCACCTCTGGAGAGCAGGATATGGCTGCCCTACCTATTGGCAGGCTCTGCCCACTCTTCCACCAGCCCCTTACCTGGAGTCCATTTCTACTATTTCTGATTCCTGGAGCAGGTCGGATCTGCCAGTTAAATACTCTATTACTACTCAATACTGCCTCCCATTGGCTTACTGCAGTTATAATCAAATACTGTGCGATTTGTTGTTTAATGTCTGTCTCTTCAAATACCATGTAAGCATCCCCGAAACAGGAACTCTCCAGCTTTGTTCACAGGTGTACCCCTGCTAGCACCTGGTGCAGACCCCTCTGTGGGGTAAGTGAATGAGGCAATGCCCATTGCCTGTGTGGGAAAGGCTCACAAAGAATGAATAGGCAGACACCATGGCTTCGGCGTGAGGAGGTCTGCAGGTCTCTCACACACCAAAACAACAGAACAAACGATCAGTTACTGAGAGAAAACAGTTTGCAGGGTCCAGCCACCAGTCCAAGAATCCTCAACCCAATGACCATGGTTTTATCACTATCTGACCAGTGCTATGAGATTTATCCAGATCTTGAAAACCACTCCATCTGGCTATCCGGTTATACTGTGTGACACGCTCATCATGAGTAAGTGACTCCTGTGGAACTCTGTCTTCCTCCGAAGTGGTAAAAGCAAACCCTTTATTTTTGCCTCCATTTGGCAATGCCCTTGCCATTAGAAACACTAAGACACTGCTTACCGACCTCGGCCCAGGATCCACTTTCCAAGATGTCTGCTACTATCCTTTGGGAACCAGAATGGGACAGAGTTTCCGCAGTGGTACCCGGTTTGACTTTCTCTGAGCCCAGCTAACACCTGTAAGACTTGTATCTATTGGGACGTGACCAGAGAAGCACAGCCACAATGATGATAGGAGGGATTTATTGCAGGGGATAGGCCTCTGGCAGTAGTCTATTTCAGTGTGCTGCCTCTACATCAGATGCTGAGCAAGAAGTCAGCAGTTCTGGCCACTGAAAAGAGAGATGGATGCAAAGAGCAAGAGACTGAAGACAGCACGGCCTGTGGCTCTCACATCTCTAGTCCTCATGATGCAGACCACCTGCAGGAGAAGCCGGGCCCTTCCTCAGGGAAACGCACATGCACCTGGCCCAGCTGCCGCCACATGCCAGCGAAATGACAACATGCGTGGACTGGAACAGCATGGACCGTCAGAGCGCTAAAAGCAAGACTCCCGTGTCACCTTGGCCTTCACCATCTCATGCAGGTTTCTCTCGTGGCCTCGCTGACCTAGAAGCAGAAGGGCAAGGGCATTCTGAGAAACCAAGTTCCAGCCTCGCTAGGTTGCTACAGAGCCACACAGCCTGCAGCTCATGTCACCAGGCTGGCGTCACCCTCCTGGGTTTGAGCTCACTGCAGGGAAGCCAGGCAGCCAGCTCTGGGCATGCACAGAGGTGTCCATTTTATTCCAGTGAGCACCAACCCATACTGACCTTGACCACTTGTGCAGAACGAGTATGGAGGGCCTCAGGCCCAGATGTGCCTGCGGGTGAAGGGGCGGTGAACGCATCCTGAACGAGCCTTCTTCATTGGCTGGAGGCCAAACCCTTCCAGGAAATGCTCCCAGTGCTTAGCAGCAGCAACACACGGGTGTCGATGGAACTGAAAATTTGGAGACCTGCATGGTCAGGCTGAAGCATCCTGAAATTGTCTCGGTCCACAGAATTGGTCCTCTTTATTGAAGGAGGCTTCTCAACTGCAGAGTAATCTGTCATTCAACCACCTGAAGGCTGCAGTTTGAGGACTCCCTTGTTGATTAGCCCTGGACTAGGCATAGTGGGCAATCTCGCTGAATCTATGCACCGTGAGTCAGAGGGACAAGGTTCTCCAGGTTAATGGGCACTGCCTGGATCCCAACGCGTTAATACTAGCGAGGACTATGGGGGTCACCGAGTCCCATCTGCCCTTGGACAGATGGGAAAAATGACGTTTGCAGAGGAGAAGAACCTGCTCTAACATCATGAAGCTGAGCAGCAGCCGCAGAGCCAGAGTGAGAATCAGAGGCTCTGTCTCCAGGCTCCTGCTTCTCCTGGGACCACAGTTTCCCCAAGGTACCCTCTCCTAGGGGAAGAATGACACTGTAGGCTAACTCTGGCATGCTTACAGATGTCTTCCTGCAACCCTGTTTGCAGCGGCATCTTTCAGATATGTAAACGTAACGTCCATCCCTTCAAGCTGTCCATGTGGGTTTTTGTATGTGGGGGTGCGACTCATGGTTCCTCCTCGTTTGTCATCGGGTCCATGCCTGGTTCCTCCAGGGAGCTGCCCAGGGCTCCTTCGGCAACGAAGGCCCTTCCTCCTAGGCTGCACTCCAGCCCCATCCCCACCGGAAGCGCGAGAGAACCCGGTCAGTGATGGTTCCCAGAACCGAGGCTCGTGTACCAGGCAACTGTCCTGGCAGCTTTCAAAAGGGTGAACTGGAGCTGCTCCCCCAGGTGACAATCCCAGGCCCTCCAAAGCAACCATCCAGCAGGAACTGCAAGATGCTATTATTATTCTGTTCCACTTTCCTACTTTCATTCCCCGGCTCAGGGCGATGACCACACATGAGGAATTAAAGGTCAGTCCTCATGAAAGGTATGGGAGACCTCCTGTATCCTGGAATATCACCAAGACAACTTGAATGTCTATCACAGGTGAGAGGAAGCAAGACTAAAAGCATGGGGTCCCTTTTTCCTTGTCAAATGAAGACCCCAAAGAAGGCAGTGAAGGGATCTGTCCACTTGTTAACAGCAGACAATGGGACTGAAATTGTGGAATCTTGATTTCTTGCCGTTTTTTTTTTTTCCTTCTTCTTCTTCTCACCACAACATGCCAGTAAGTCATTTACGATCCCCTCCAATAGGTATTTTCACGGGTCATTTTAGATCATTTGCTCAAGGGCTATTTCAAGACAAAAAGCAAAACAAAAGCTAGGAGACAATACACCAGTCTATGCCACCCTACAGAGCCGGATGCCAGGCACAACTGCAAACACTGCTCAGTGTGGACACAGCCTGTGCCAGCCGCTGCCACCTGCAAGGACTTCCTGTTTGGCAGGAGGGCAGATGCCCGCCCAGAGCTGTGCTGGACTTCCAAGTGTGGCAGCGTTCTCTCGTCTAACACCTACTTTTCATCATTTAAAATCGCAGCTCTTTTCCCCTCACACAGAAGCTGACCCGAATGGGCAAATTAATTTGTTCTCTGAGCTGAAATGGGGTTTTAAAAAGTACACCAAGCTAAAAGAAACACCAAGCTAAAAGTACACCAAGCTCCGTTCCACCTGCGTGACAGTTAGAAGTATTAGAATTGGTAGTAATATATAGGAAGTGTCATTTTATGTTTAAAGGTCTTGTTGGGGAGCCCTAACCAGTTTGGCTCAGTGGATAGATCAGTGGTTCTCAACCTTTCTAATGCCGCAACCTTTTAATACAGCGCCTCAGGTGGTGGTGACCCTGAACCATAAAATTACTTTCGTTCCTACTTCATAGCTGTCATCTTGCTACTGTTAATGAATTGTAATGTAAATATCTGTTTCCTGATGGTCTTAGGCGACCCTGCTAGTGGTTCTCAACCTGCATATGCTGTAGATATTTACAGGTTGAGAACCACTGGGATAGAGCATCGGCCTGCAGTCTGAAGGGTCCCAGGTTCGATTCCAGTCAAGGGCATGTACCTTGTTTGTGGGCACATCCCCAGTAGGCAGTGTGCAGGAGGCAGCTGATCGATGTTTCTCGCTCATCGATATTTCCAACTCTCCCTCTTTCTTCCTCTCTGCAAGAAATCAACAAAATATTTATTTTTTAAAAAAAGTCTATTTGGGGAAATTGAGGACAAGTGTATTAAAATCTCCAGAAAAGCAGGTGCCTCTGGAAGGCCTGAGAGCCATGCCAGAGCCCTTCGCCACCGTTGTCACGTGAGAGGGGTTAGGGGTGGGGGGAAGTCAGACTTCTTATTTTTACCCAAGGGGGACTTAGGAAACTGACGTCCTCTCTGGAGTTTCCCCAGGGAACTACTTTATAAAGACAGATTTAAAATCTTGCCGTTTCTCTGTCTTTGAAGGTGGTAAATATGATTGCGGCTTTATCCGTTTTTCCTCGTAAATGAAACAGAGTTCAGACCGTCCGGCTGTGCGTCATTTGTTGGACGGCTGCCACCGGCTAATGCAGACGTCCCACTGGGAGGCTGGGGAAGAACTAGACTTTGATTCACCAGATTGTGTTAAATAGTCCAGCTGTTGCGATTTGAAAGATAGTTACCTCCGAAGTGAAATAGAAATGAACTTGGCATTTATGCCGCAAACCATTTTTTAGACTGTTTTGGCAATCAGCTTTTCAGGGGGAGCATTTTATAAAATAACTCTCGCCGCCGCTTTAAAAGTTTCATTCACTGTAATGCTCAAAATGTCCCACCTTTATATTATCAGTAAAATTAAGCCCGAGCGATATGTAGCATTTGCATGAAATAAGCATTTCCCCCTTCATTTCATGAGCTTTGATTGCACTCAATTGAGCTCCGAACCGTGCCGATTAGGGCTCTTTGGGGCATTAGTTAATTGGAATTGCAGCCCGAAATGTTAGCTAGAATTTTGTTGAACATAATTGGGACGTGGAAAGTTGATTCTAAAAGGAATTTCATTGAATGCAAACAATGATGTGCTTTTGAAAAATTAGAATGCTGCCTTTTCCTCCCGTAGGAGAGTCGAGTCCTTCATGAAGTTCGGCTATGGCAGGACCCTTCCAGATGGTTCTGATTCTCTTGGTAGAGGTGCGGTTTGGAGTCAGGTCTTCCCTTTTATCAGCAAGTGCCCATTACCTCCCCCCCTTCCCCTCAACATCCTATTCACGCCCCTGCAGCTGAGAAAACGGGGCTGCTTTCTAAAAGGCACCCGCCGTGTGCCTGGGCATCAGGCTCCACAGGGTGGGATCCGGGTGCTGCCTCCTGGCTTTGACATTGCTTTTTGGTGCAGGCGTCTCCATCAGAGCGGCCTCGCAGGGCTGGGCACACCATGAAGCCTGGCCCCAGCTCTGGACTCCTCTAGTGCAGCGGTCGGCAAACTCCTTAGTCAACAGAGCCAAATAGCAACAGTACGAGACTGAAATCTCTTTGGAGAGCCACATTGTTTAAACTTAAACCTCTTCTAACGCCACTTCTTCAAAATAAACTCGCCCAGGCCGTGGTATTGTGTGGAAGAGCCACACTCAGGGGGCCAGAGAGCCGCATGTGGCTCGCGAGCCATGGGACCATGGCTCTAGTGGAAGGCGGACTGTGGGCACGTACACGTCCCCAGATACACTGGCCCACGGCAGCGTGGGAAATGGATGGCTCTCGCCAACAAAACCAGCACTGACAAAGCAGGAACTAAGATTAATTTTAGGTCCAACGTTCTGAAATGTCTCACACGTTTGGGGGGCTACCTTCAAAGCTTTTTGTAATTTCGCACCATGTGAAGTGACCGTGACTATTAAAAGGGAACATTATTTAAGCAATATTTTAAGAGACATATCGTCTTCCACCAAATTACCACATATAATATTGGCCTCTCAAGGGAGGGGCCATGAGCCTAAGCACTGGCCATTTCAATCCTAGATTTTTCAGAACAATATTTTTAAATTTGTGAAGATTCCTCTTTAAATGTACCGAATCATATACTTTAAATTCTCTTTTAAGACGGGAAGTCGCAAAGGATTCTGTGTGCCTCTTTTCATATAGTCGTGTGGCAAAGCCAGGTTTCAGATGAGATGTGCCTGGCAGGTTTCAGAGGTGAGGCCAATTTGTCCTTACATGTGAAATGGCATGCACGCTGTAGCCAGCTGCTTCTATTTGAAGAAATTAAATACCCAGCTATACACAGATAAAAGGAAACCCAAACACTACAGAGGCCACTGAAAGATGTTGTTAAAAAACATATGAAGCTCCAGAAGGTTCTCTAGGCAGAAGTGATGTATTTTATGCTAAGTCCCTTAACACCACAGGTATTTGCAGCAACCGGAGGCAAACGCTAGACGGCAATTAATTCTCTGGGGGAACCGAGAATCACTCGGCAGCACTGTTAACAGTCGTTGTGAGATTTACTCAGCAGAATGTCAACACGAGGGGAAGGAGCTGCTGTCTGTACAGCAGCTCAGAACACGTGTGAGACAAAACTGCCCAGCGGACCTTCTGGCCAGTCCACAGGGTACCTCCTCGGGGGAAGGAGGAGATAGGAAAAAAGGAGTAAGTGAGTGAATCTTGGCTTCCAGAACATCCAGTTGTCTGCTAATTTTGTTGTTAAAAGTTAATGGCCCGTGGGCAGGCGTACAGGGAGCAGCTTTGTGGCTGAGCGTTGCCTTGCGGGGCTGTTTCCGGCAGCGTCTGGCCACAATCGGGCGGTACTGAGATTACAGCTGAGAGCAGACAAAAATCCTTTAATTGTGTAAGAGCATCAGATGCAGCAGTAACTTCCATGCTGTCCATTCGGCCAGTGAGTAGTCTCTCCTCAGAAAACAAATGTCTGTTAAGCACAGGGGAGGGCCCCTCCATTCTCCCCCACACCACGCTCAGCACACCCACCCGCACCCACAGGCACAGAGGGGAGAAGAGAAGGGCGGACATGAGGAACCGGTGGGGTGGGAGTAAGGAAAGAAAATGCGACCTTTCCGCCTCAGGGGCTAAAAGAACCCTACTAGTTTCCATTTACTGAACCAAACTTCCCTTAAGGAACAGTTACATGGGCAACTAAATTAATTCCTAGCGGAGACCACTATTTGAGAGAAGACTTTAAGCTCAGTTTCCCTAAAGGTAAGTTAGGCGTCTCAATTGCTCTTTGCTGACATATTTCAAAGGCTCGGATTCTCTAGCTCCAATCCAAAACAAAACAACAACAACAACAACAAAAAACACAGAGCTTCTCAATTTCATTTTTCTACATTACTTCACCCTGGAGATAAATGCAACAAAACTGAAGAGATCAGTTAGAGGTTAAACAACGATCAAACCAATCTTACTTTTAATTCAAAATCCTTTGAAAGGCAATTCCATGTTTTCCTTCACAGAAATGTTTGACTAGCACACTAACCAAGAGACATCTAAAATTTATCTTTTATCATCGATCCTTGGTGTTCAATTAATGGCTCAAAAAAGATGAATTGTTACAAAAACAAATCTGCGTGGGGCCAAAAGTCACATGTATTTAGAGATACCAGAGCTAGAAATTAAATGCAAATTAAAATGGTTTCATTGGAAATAATTTTTTTTAACTGAATTTGTGTAATTGCTACATGGGTTTTTGTTTCTTAAATTCTTCCATAGCACTATGTGACCTGCTTTGACTTCCCAAACAAAACAGGCAAGGTGGCTGCCTCTCTGGTGGTTAAAAAGGAAATTGAAAAGAGCTTGATAGAGATGAGAGTTTTGGGGAGATCTGGGATGGAAGAGCAGCATGATGAACTAGAGAAGCGTTAACCAGAAGAGTGTCTGGCAATTGTGGCTGAAAAGCATCTTCGAGAATGACCAAGCGCTGAGGACACAGTTATGGAATCACTCAAATCACACCAAGTACAATGCAACCCGAGTTCACTTTCAAACAGATTCTTATGGAGGTAATGTAACTAGATGAAATGAAAAGCCATCTTTGAGGTTGACCGCTTATTTAGTTGTTACTATCAGGAGGATAGTCACCTTCCTGAACGTCATCAGTAGAGAAAGAGAACATGATGAATGAAGCTCAGTATGGACCAGTAGGGCCACATCTAGATGTTGAGATGAAAAAGCAATGTGGCAAGAATACAAGATATTCTTGGACCTCTGCCTGATTGTGATACAAAGCTCTGTTACGATCTGCTCTCCTCTCTCTCCACCCTAAAAGCCTTTTGTCCTACTTCTGCTATAACAGAGATGTCCCAAAGCATGATAACCCATGACACTAAGCTCAAACTGGATCAAAGACGGAGCTATCTTGCCCAGCTGGTTTGGTTCAGTGGATAGAGCGTTTGCCTATGGACTTAAGGGTCCTGGGTTCAATTCTAGTCAAGGGCACATGCAGGAAGATTGAGGGGCCATGCAGGAAGCAGCTGATCAGTGATTCTCTATCACTGATGTTTCTCTCTCTCTCTCCCTTTCACTTCGTCTCTGAAAACAATATATATAAAGATGAAGCTATCTCAAAAAGGTACAGCAGAAAGTGAACACAACAATAAGACACCTTGCTTAGGTGATAAAAATTTTAATCCTTGCAATTAAGTATGACTTGCCTTCTCACAAGTCCCTAGGAAAAAGATCCATATACTACATGTATCTCTAGCTCTACAATTTACCAGACAGGAGTTATTCAATTATTTGGAATACGCAACATAGGTTGATTTTAAGAATTTATTAAAATAAAAAAGTTTTAAGGAATAGCTGATGTTATTTAATTTTCTAGTTAAGTGAAGTTCTTATGCAGAAAATATCTTTGGTTCTACTCTTACTTTACAACCTTTCTTAAATTAGAAAACTTTCTTGTCTGCTCGAGGCTAATCAAGTGAGCATACCTGAATCTTCTACAACTGATGGTCACTGATAACTTTATCTTGTGTTAAGTGCAAAGATGCAGAAGTTATGCAAGACTGAGCTGGAGGTAAATGACTCCTGGGCACTTAAAATATGTTTAAAAGACCAGGTAAGCCAACCAAACAATAAAAATCTCTAATATTTGGCTTATGAATATGTGTAAGTGTTGAATAATGGGGGACTGCTGGTTAGCTGAGTACTTTAATCGAAACTCTACTATTTTGTTGATACTAATAGTATCTCCTGAGAGCCTACCACAAGACAGGAATTTTTCCAGGTGTTTGAGATACACCTGAGAACAAAACAGACAAAAAATTTCCTACCCTCATGTAGCTTACGTTCGAGCAGGGGAAGAGAGAAAATAAGCATTAAATATAATATATAAAGCACAGAGTAGATTAGAAGATAACTATTGTGAGAAAATGGAGCAGGTAAAGAAGGAATCGAAGTTAAGAGGAAGATAAGTTATTTTAAGTAGGCTGGTCAGGGTAGGCCTCATTGAAAAGGTGACATGGAGCAAAGAAATGATGAAGCTGAGATAGTAGGTCACAAAACTGCTGATGAAAGGGCGCTCTGGGCAGAGTGGACAGCAAAAGCAAAGGGCAAGGGTAGATGCCTGGCCAGAGAGGCCAAAGTGGAGGCAAGAGGGGAGGGAGCAAGTGGAAGGGACTGGTGTGTGTGTGAGTGCTTCAGGCTACTGTCATCAATCTCCTCCCTTGGCCTTGATTCCCTGTCAAGAGCCGACAGTGCCACTCCACAGACCAACAAAAAGATGCAATTACCGGAGTGCAAAGCTGGTCTTGAAAAGCCAGGGAAATATCTCACCTCTGACTGCTGATCCAGCTTCAAAGTGCTTTGACAATTCAGGTCTCTGATATGAGGTAAGACGGCCTCTACCTTGTGGTTTGCATAACAGAGTGAAGCTAGCAAGTCACAGGACGCCAGGAAGAGTCCTGAGAAGAACCCTTCTCCTTCCTGGCAGTGAGACTAGTTTCCAGGAGTCCTGACCAATCACGCGAATGTTCACTTGTCAAGCTGATCTGTATCTACATTAAGTCCACGCTCTGTCCTCATGACAGAGCTGGGGTTTAAGCTTGAATGAAGCTGGCCCATAGGGGAAGGGAATGATTGCCACATGCATGCACAAAATACTTGGATTCCTCTGGAGAGTCTAATTGTATGGGAACTGATTTTTCAGAAAGGAGCCGTTCTGTGCTAAATGACTTTCTTCTATAGAAATACATAGCATTCGCATTTCAGCTAAAGAACCTCAAGAACTGAATAATCAAGCGTTCGGGTGCGAAGTTTAAAAGTTAATACAGCAGCCCCGAGGGTTTGTATTAGCGCTTTAAGTAGATAAATTAAATTGAAATGTGTCTCTCGAGCAGCCATTGAACAAGCTAGATGAGAAATAAATTGAGCGTCACACAGGCCTTTATCGCATCTAACAACTGTGTCTGTCAACACGCGGATCCTTTTCACTGTCAATTCGACACGTTTTCGCAGACCTTGGGCCTGCAATTATTTCATTTCCTTTCTTGGGAATGTAATTTCCACTTACTTTTGGAGAATAAAAGGCAGACAAAAGGAAGAAGGAGTTGAAGTCTTTTCTGATTAAGATTATCTGTGTAAAATGGTAAAGGGAAAAAAAAATCTATACACATACACACACACACACACACACACACACTGAAGCATTTCTCAGAAACGAACTTGTCTCAGCCAAATTGCTTTTGTGTCTGGATACTGGTTCAAATGTAGCCGGAGTGCTGATGTCAAATTAGGTGTTAAACGAATTTAACAGGAAAAGATGAAGAATGCATATAGATCATCTTTCTTAGAGCCGTTCAAATGACTGCAGTCAAAAGAAAGGCAACGCAGGGCTGCAGGAGAAAATGTACTCCGAAACACAATGAAATTAGATAAAACTGTAAATCAGCAAAGAAGGCCATTCATTCCAAAAGAGAGGCTGGCGGGGGGCTGGGGCGGGGAAGGTTAATAATACCAATGAGAAATCCAAGAATGGAAGAAAATGCCAATTGGCAAAAAAAGAGACCTAAATTGAATTTCAAGTTCATTTGTCCAGGCTTCTTCACCTTTTAAACTAAGACAGGTAGAAGCACAAAAAAGGGGCTCTTTTCTCCCCCGCTGGAGCAGGAAATCGGAGGTTTAATGAACCGCGATTATAATTACAATCGGCTGATCTGATTTGTCTCACCTCTTCCTTTTCTTCAGGTGACAGACCCCCTGACATCCTAAGAAGGAAAGCAAACCTAGACTGATTTCAGAAAAGAGCCTACCGCTGTTTCAAAACAAACCGATGAATCCACCAGGTCTGCCGGAAACACAGCCCATAGCAGGCTCAACTCGGCGAGAGAGGGTCCCTGTCAAGCAACCCCGTACAGATAACTGTTGACGGGGTATGTTGTCATCCTCGGGGTAGAGAAACAGGAAGGCACATCTTTATGGGAGGACCAGAAAATGAGGCTGCGAAAAGGTGCCCTTCAAAGGATGTTGGAAGACTGAGTTCTTCTGCAAGATCTAGCGTCTTCTTCAGCTCCTCGTGAACCGTGAAGAGGGATGATGGAGGCATCCAACCTTGTAAGAATGCCTCTGTGTCTTTGGACGCTGAATAACGGATCACCCCGCTCACCCCTCTGGGAGGAGCCTGATGAGCAAACCAGTGGAGGGGCAGGGATTCTCTTCACACGTGTCTGCTCTGGATAAGAATAAGATCTCTACGCTAGGAGCCCATGGGCTCATCAAAATCGGAAGTAGAGCAGGTTACTGGCTCTCTAAAGCGTAAGGAAGCAAAGCAGCACACGAGTTAGTATCACAGACGTAGTTACCTGCACGTGAGGTAGTAAAGAGCGGCAGCGTTACTTACTGAAACGTAACCTTGGGACTCGAGCCTCCTTCCAATTTACACGGCCCGTCACCTGGCTCAGGTGCTGGCCTGTGGAATTCTGCCTCCAGAGTGTTCTTGGTCAAGGCCGTGTTTGCTACACGGGATACAGAACCCAACACCGGCATGGATTTGGACTCTGAGGTGGCTAATATCCCGGTTGGACCTTAAAACCAAACACATACCCCCAGTTTAATCATTCTGTGCAATGGTGATGAATACGGCACTGAAAACAGATTAGCTGCAAAGCCCTCAGGAAGTGAAAAGGCCATGTGTGGGTAAGGTTTCCAGAGCTGGCAAAAATGGTTCCGTGAGAAATCTCCTCTGCTTTCCCGGCACTCCTCAATGCCCCGGGCAACGGGGCATGAGCCTTTAAGAAACCACAGAACCCCAGGCCATGGTTCCCTCCCTGACCGGAGTCCTTAAAAATACTCAACATGTGGAAACTCTTTCCTCCTCAGAGTATGGCTTTCTGGCAGCCTTCCTTGAACTATGTGGCCTCTCAAGAGTTAATTCCTCCCCAAACTCGGCTCTGCGTGTTGAACACAAAGCGGACCGATGTCAGAAGGATCTTTCTCAGAGGCCCACGGAAGGCAGCCTGAGCATCCAACAGCTTTTATGAACATCTTCATTTTAATGTGAGTGAGAAGTAAACGGACTTATTTCCTGTTCCTATACACACACGGGATTATAAAAATTAAGGGGCAACGAGCTTGGCTGGTTAACTTTTAGGCTTTTCTGCTCTCTGGAACAGGAGGGAAGACACTCTCACGGGGCTTGCTACGGCAATTTTTGGCATATCAACCTAAACATTCTGGGCACCGAAGCTACGCTCCATCGTGACTTAATTCCTGTCTTTAGTTCGAAAGAAACTGTCCTAGGCAGTCTCTTTTCAAAGCAAGATTCTAGTATTTTTTTCTTTCTTTCTTTCTTGAAACTGCAAAAGGAATCCTTTGAAAACAAAGAGATTGGAGATACTGAATATTCTGGATCAAAAGGCCTTTCCCTCCCTCCTGTCTTAAGCCCCGTGTTGCATGGGGATGTGGGAGCAAAGAAGGGAGGGCAGGAAGATACAGAAAGTTCTTGAAAATAAACATGAAGCTGGATTCGAGAATGGCTTCCAAGCGGCTCTAGTTTGCCCTTGGATAACTGTTGGCTGCAGCACTGATAGCTTTAAACAATCTGTCCTTGTCGGAAAGCAGATCTGTTTCTGAATGCGCCAATGCCTGCAGCTTATTCTGCGGCTGAAGCCAATTAAAAAGGAGGGCGAGGGGGTGAGCTGAGCCTGAGCTCCTATTTTTCCTACAAAAAGGAATAAAGACAAATGCTTAATGTGTAGGATTATTATTATTATCACCACATCGTGTTTAAGCTGCCCAGTGTTTCCCAAGAGGCACTCATCGCTCTTTGAAATATCAGTTGGTTGGGTCATAAGTCTAGGTAAGACAAGGGAGGTTAAGGGTCAAAAGAAAAATCCTAGGCCCAGCCAGCGTGGCAAGGTGGTTGAGCATCGATCGACTTATGAATCAGGGGGTCACAGTTTGATTCCCAGTCTAGGCACATGCCCGGATTGTGGGCTCCATCCCCAGTAGGGGGTGTGCAGGAGGCAGTTGGTCAATGTTTCTCTCTACTCGATGTTTTTATCTCTCTCTTCTTTTCTCTGAAATCAATTTTTAAAATCTTTTTATTTTCTAAAGAAAAAGGTGCTTCACTGGCCCTTGGGATCTGAGTTCTGAAAACCTCAGGCTACCTCTGCTTCTCTTGGGATGACTCCTTTCTCCACTGTGTGACCTCACACTTAGCTTTCCTTTAGCTTCTGTGTGTAGAAGGAAAAAATCCTGGAGAGTAAGTGTACCTGAGGCACACACCTATCAAACTCATCCTCTGTAACTTGCTCCCACCATGCATCTGGGCTGATGTAGCTTACTAACCCACTCCTCTCCTCTCTGTCCGGGAATTTTCCCTTGTCATTTCATGGTCTTTATTAAAAGATTTACGGGATAAATACTTCTTGCAGTTTGATGCTAGGATAACATCTGTACCATCTTTTTAAAAAAGGTATTTTACTAGATTATAGAGTTTGTATGCTTGTTTCTTTCCTCTTCTCCCCTCTTCCCTTTTGACTACTAGGGAGTTCAAAAGAAAATTTCTGCTAAATTACAAGTCACTCCCCTCAGTATGTGTATATATCTTATTCTACCTTTCCTCAAATTATACACTGAATATTTGTATATGGGAAATAACCAATTAAAAAAGAGTCTCACCATGCCTATAAAACATGTTCCTACCTTCCTCCAAATTTTCAAATATTCAAATTTCCAAAGTAACTAAAATGAAAATACTTCCTGGCGCCTCCCACTGAAAAACTAACTCTGAAGTAGTGAGTGCTTCATGTTTGACCAACTTCATGAGTGAGGTGAAGAATGTTTCTGGAGGACCAAAAAGGTCAGTGGCAAAATATAAAATGTAAATGGCAGAGCGCGAAAATGTCATCCGAAAAGTCCCACCAATCAAGGAGGCTACCTGAGTGCTCTGAGGATAAAATACTGGAAAAGTCACAGCTCAGATTAAGCCACAAAATAAATGATTCATATGGAGGCTGCTACATGCTTGTAAAACAATCTTAAGGAGGAAAAAAAAATATCCCACTCTCAAGCTTTTAACTTTTCTGAGAGGTGGCTGTTTGTGGGGGCCGGAGAATGGGGGTAACAGCAAAATTTCCAGACCAAACAAAAAAACTGATTTTTTTTTTTTTAATGAGGAAACAAAGGCTTCATCTTTTTATAGTAATGGTTTGGCTAGTATGGTAGTATGCTGCTTCCAGTTTAAGAAACCAATTTACTCAGAAAGTCCTTATGTGAGAACCAGAGCCTGCTTATCAAAAACCCAAATCCTTAATAGACCAGCAACTTAAACTTGACCGAAATGCAAATTAATCTGTTATATCGGGCTAAGCTAATGTGAGTTCACAGGACTAAGTATAAATGATTCGGACTATTAGCTCGAGTTGCTGACTAATTTTACTTTAGCTTTTCAAAGCCAGCCTGGTGGCTTCAAGAAAAAACAAAACTCATAAAGGTTTCTGCTAATTCCCACGATCAATTGACAGAAAAAAAATAAAAATAAAGACACATCACAGGGGACAACCATCACTGTTTCTCTGTTTCTCCCTCTCCTTCTCACTAAAAATCAATGGAAAAATATCCTTGCGTGAGGATTAACAACAACAACAAAAAATTCTGGATATTGGTTGTACAACAACGTGAATACAGTTAACACTACTGAACTGTACATTTAAAATGGTTAAGATGATATTTTATGTTTTGTGTATTTTATCACAATTTAAAAAAACTGTAAAAAATGTAAAAAAAAATAAAATAAAATAAATAAAGAATAAAGATATACCAAGTTAGTTAGGGAACAGATTTTGATGTCCAATACACGGGTAGCATGACACAAATGCAAATTGTGAACTCAAGACTTGCTCAGATGGTCATCATTGGTGACAGAGCTGGAATTTCTCATCACTTGGCTCATAAGAAACACTAAACTAAATGGGTGTGAAGAACAAAGATGATTTCTTTACAATTATAACTGATGTGTAATTACTACTATGATTACAGATTATTGTGAGCTGACTCTGCCAGGCACAGTGGTGAAGCACTTTTCATATACTGACTGTCTTGATCCTTAGAATAATCCTATGAGATAGTGCTTTTATTCATCTTATTTTATAGATGAAGAAACGGAGGCTCAGAGAGGTTGGGTAATTTGGGTAAGAGCAAGCAGCTAATAAATGGCAGAGCTAGGATTTGAACTCACATTGTCTTGGTTCCAGAGCCTATACTCAATGCTACACTGTTGCCAAAGCCCATTCTGAATGTCTTTGCACAAGGTCATCATGCATTAAGTAAACCAGATCTATAAAAGCCTGATTACCTACTGTTAGGTCTGATCAAATAATTGAATCGATACGATACGACCTCCCCTAAGAACTGACCTTTAGACCACTTTACAACCAACATTTCCTTTCGCTTAGACCACATTCCACTTGCTAAGACCATTATCCTTCCCCTCCAGACCTTCCCAGGATCCGGACCCGCCCAGAGAAAACCCACCTACAGTCCTTTAAAATCTCCCATTCCTCGGAGCTGATACCATCCTGGTCTCAGCCCTGCTGCTAGCAGATGGAACAATATGTTTATAATTCTTCACCCCTTTTGGCCTCATGCATTCCTCCTAAGGTGACCCTAACATTTGGTGTCGAACCCGGGAATGGTATGTGGACTTTGGGGCAGCTACTGTTCATTGTGGTCACGCTGAAGGGAATGTTGGTTGTGAAGTGGTCTACAGTTTAGTTCTTAGGGAAGGGGGTATCAATTCAATTATTTGATCAGACCCAACACCTACAACTACATAAGTAACATGCCAATAAATATAAATAATATAAGCATTCTTATGAGGGATCCATAAGTGCCTTTCACCAGCCAATACTTCTCACTCACATTAAAAATATTTAATAATAAAGGGATCTATAAGTGCCTTTCACCAGCCAATACTTCTCACTCACATTAAAAATATGTAATAATAATTTTAAGAAGACAATTTCACGTCAGAAGGGAACTGAAAGGAAGACGCTGCAGAGAGGAGGAGCTGTGGAGAAATGAAACCAGCTTACTACTGCTCTCTGCTTCTGCCGTCACCTTCCTGCGACGCAGAATCCTCTCTAACTCACTCTCACTGCTCTCAGTGTCAAAGGATTTTAAGCTTCTGGAACTAGTGGATTTGTTAAGTGTCCCCTAAAGTGAAAAACAAACAAACAAAAAACAACAACAAAAAGGTTAATAAAAGCTTAATACAACATACAAAAGAATATAAAAATAAAACCACCAAAACATTACCAGAATTTGCATGGAATTAGAAAATAAAATGAACTTTACATATATTTATATTTTCATGGGCATATCTTCAACGACACATAGTGTTGCATCATTTAAGACGGCGCTCCTGAGGATGTAAAATGTTAGCTCTCATATTTTACATCCAGGACAAGAACACCCCTTGATGTGCTAACTGCACGAGATTCAGTGGCGGGAGGGTACCTGCACAGCGATGGTTAAGATGCTGATGTGTGTCGATCTGTTGCGTGGAGAAGAGGATGGACATAACGAACTCACCTGAGAAGCATATCTTGATACGGCAGCCACACGCTACAGAACCAAAACCCTGGTGGCCCTAAAAAAACATGTGGCTGGTTCTTCAGAGAATGACCTTGACTGCGCGCAATGCTCTCCAATGGCCTGACCCACAGATGGGCTGTGCCGTGGTTTCACTGTGGGGGCATCGTGACTCCAGAATCCTAACAGAGGAGGCAGTGCCCGGGGGGCCTTCAGGCCCAGAGACGGGACCTGAGTGGCAAGAGTCTATTTTCTGGAGGAAACAAGAGATGCCGTCGAGCTGTGCTCCTGCTGAAAGCAGTAGTGACCTTCAAGAAGACAGAGAGCAGCTCAGGCAGGGGTCCCTGCCCTGGCTGCTCCGGTAAGTGTGTTATGGAGGAAGAACGAAGGCTTTCCACTTCCATTCCCACTCAAGTGTTGGGACAGGACACTAACTGATGGTTTGATCAGAGCAAATCAGAACCTCAAATTTGGGCCAACTCGCCTGACCTCGTGCCCGAGTCAGAAGGCAGCTTTTGTCCACCGAGGCTAACCACCAGGCCGGCCTTTTTCACGTCTGAGCTCCCCGAGGGCTTGCTCTTTGTCCCCGGCTAATAACTTCCTGAGGATCCTAAGAATTCTACTCCCTAAACATGGTAACTCTTCAGCCTATAAAAAAAAGTTTGTAAAACCAGGCAATTACAAATCTCTTCTGACTCAGGCTGTGACGCTGTTTTGTGTAGGAAGCACACAGTTACAGAGGAGCAGCCTGTGGTCGGGAGGACCTTGGCAAACAAGAATAGGAGGTTGCGTGCTTCTGCAGGCAGATGCCTAACCAACTGATGTGTGGAGCACTGAGATAAGGCCCACCTGCTAGCCAAGCATAAACCGACTGTTCCCCCCACCCCACCCAAAACTACATCTTTCTGCTTCCCACTTATTGCAAATATTCATAAAGCACATTCAAAGGAACACCACATTACATGTAACACGGTAACAGCTCAGTTTATAACTTACAAATTACTTGCTTTACTTAACAGTTAACAAGATCTGAATCTACTTATCATAAGGTAGGGTAAACACTGAGAAGGTAAGGAAATCAGAACAAAAGCCCATTTTGACAAATTTTTAAACATGTACTAGGAAAACCATTTCCAACTCACTTGTGTTTGTAATTTTACAAAACGTACCAGCTGTATTGTATGTAAGCAAATATTACTTAACGGAATGGCCATTATTATTAAGACAACTCATAAAACCACGCTGTTTGAATGTCAAGGACATTCTGTGTGATTTTCCTAATGGCTGGAGTTAATGGCTACCTTTTATTGAAGAATTTATCTTTCACAATATTCTCTATGTTTCATTTAGAAGACAGCATTATTTCCCCCAAATTCCTGACTATGATGAGTGACCCTCTCTTCACCTGATACTGAAGGGACCCATTTTCAAGTTTGAATCCTTGAATCCCACACTTTTCCTTCACTCGATGACTGATAGTGTTGGTTCAGCTAATACGTAAGTACATTTTAGATACGGAGGCAATTATGGGAGACAGAAAGGTTTCTGCATGACTCTCAACTGAAATGATAAAGGAGCTCAGCTAATAAAGTACAAAGATTATCTTAATTATCCATTTGCACTATAATCATAGATGGTGAGAACAAAAATTAACTTGGGAGCCATGCGGTCCATACAATTCCTTCACTTTACAGAGGAGAGAGCCTCAGGGTTTGGGCCAGATCCCAAGACAAGGCAGTGATAGGGCGGGGCCCTGACCATGACTCTTCCAATTCCCAAATCTGTTCTCTATCTCTACTCTGAACCACTTGGATCCTGGACTTACCTTAGTGCCCCATGGTGGTGAAATGTTTCCAATACCAAGTAATCTAATCACCAGGTGGAAAAATTAACTATTCAACAATTTTGGGATATTCTGAAAAACTGAAAATGTTCGAGAAAGACCTGTCAGATAACCTTTTCAAATGCTATTTCAGTTTCTTTGATCTGGAAGCAACTGCCTTGAAAGAGAGACGTTTCGATTCATTTTGTCTTGATTTAAACTTCAGAAACTGCCATTTCCACATTGACTTTTGAATGATTGGGGAGACTCAAGAGAATCCTTGTGTGGCTATCAGAAATGAACATATCTTTGTTTAATCTGCGCGGTGCACACCATTTTTAAAGACAAAGAATAAACAGGCTGGTAAAGACGAGTCCCGTCAACAAGGAGACTTTACAAATTAGCTTGAAAATCGGACAACTCCAAATAGAGTGAGGTTTCCCAAGCCCGAGATTTGTTTTCTACGCAGGCGCTAACTTGGAGCAATAAGCCACACCTCTACGTCCTGGGTGTCCTCTTACCACTCAGGGCCCGTCTCCTTCACTGCAGCAAACACACCACTGACGTTACCCTGAGCAGGTTGTTTCCTGGCATATCTGAGTCACTTTCTATCTCAGGGTATAATCTGTAGGCTTTTCCTATCTTCCTGTTTATCACCTGTCACACTGAGGCGGATGTCATGTGCTTTGCTGGGTACTACATGGGATCATCCTAACAGTCTGAACTCCAGCAAAAAAGCACTAAGACAGCCCCTCGAATAGGGGCTTTTTTTTTCTCTCTCTTACAAGAAGTTGTACGGCTTCTTGACACCAGGTGGCTGGGTGTGGCAAGTGACCCATCACCCCTCAAAGGGACATCGATGGGGGTAGCGGCGAGTTGCCATTGGGCAATGAAGAGCAGGGGAGGAGGACACTGTGAGTTTCACTTTTAAATAAACCAAAACAGCCGAAACCGGTTTGGCTCAGTGGTAGAGCATCGGTCTGTGGACTGAAAGGTCCCAGGTTCGATTCCGGTCAGGGGCATGTATGTTGGTTGCGGGCACATCCCCAGTAGGGGGTGTGTAAGAGGCAGCTGGTCGGCGTTTCTCTCTCATCGACGTTTCTAGCTCTCTATCTCTCTCCCTTCCTCTCTGTAACAAATCAATAAATAAATATATATATATATATATATATATATATATATATATATTAAATAAACCAAAACAATTTGCTGCAAAAAAATCATATTGTCAGAGTAACAGCCATGATGATACGTCAGTGCCAGATGAGGGGGAGAAACCTACTGCTAAATCCCGGATGAGGAGGAGAGGGGCAATTTGCAGAGGGGGGAAAAAGGTGTTTTGGCAATTTTTGTAATTTGTAAATTATTTCACAAAAATTTATTTCAGGAATTTCTCTCCTTGAAGCGGCACGAAATTATAGTGAGCAGGGATTGAGGGATTGTGTAGCGCCAGCGGTCTTAAAGGGCAATGTTCCAATCAGCGAACCTGCCACCCTCCGGCGTGATCAGGGAGTGGCATGCCCTGGGCACGCCAATGCCATATGGCTCCCACGTGGATGTCTGATTTTCCAAATAAACCAAATAAACACTCAACATGGTTGATTCTTTCACTGATGGTCAAAACTATTCTCTAGAATCTCACCCTGCCTGGAAGACAGTTTCTTGAACAGGAATTAGCATTACAATGTAGAGACAAAAAATAAAAGAAAAAAAAAAGAAAATAAAAGATTGTCAGTGCCCTGGCCTGTGTGGCTCAATTGGTTGACCATTATCCTGTGCACTGAGGGGTCACTGGTTTGATTCCCAGTCAGGGCATGTGCCTGGGTTGCAGGTTTGATCCCCAGTGGGGGTGTGCAGGAGGCAGCCAATGTTTTTCTTTCTCTTCCTCTCCCTCTCCTGTCCCCTCTCTCTACAATCAATAGAAATATTTAAAACAAACAAACAAACAAAAAAACAGGAACTGTCACAGTTCTCTTTAACAAACACTGGATCACAAGGTTTTCTCATCCAAGAATCCCTCCTCTCCCAGCCACATATGTTATCCATGGTTTGCAATACTTCACTCTGTAGGCAGACTAGCATGTTAGCCACCACTACACCTCTCTCCAGTGCCAATCCCACTCACCTAAAACTAAAGCTAACCAATTAAGCCATTCTAATTCTGTTGTTTCATGCTTGATGAAAACAATTTTGTTTACCACAATTAGGGGATGTCTACATGCGATGCGTAATTAGCACAGTGACAACAAACACGGGAATATTAATTTGCAGCTTGGCCCCCTTGTTTGTTGACTTACTGTGCCTAATGACTGGTGCTGAGACTGTAAGGGGATCTGAGAACTGGGCTCTTAGCATCTGAACCATTCCCTAAGCGAGGCGTTTGTCTCAGAGAGCAACCGCTGGAGAGGGCAGTGTTCGCTTATTCCACTGGCAGAGGCTTACATGCTCTGGAAAGGAGAAATACAGCTAGCGATGGGCATCGGGCGTGTCCTCCAAAGGTTATGACTGACTTTTAGAAAATAAAACCAGCAGCATAAAGAAAGGGACTTTGATTCTCCAGCTTATCATCAATTTTTTTTTTTTTTAACTGTGAAAAAAGCAGACCGTGACCCTGACACTGACATATTTGGGTAGAAGCTCAGATTTACAGGGAGACACCAAGAATTCTGCTTGCACGCCCTGAAGTGAAGAGACTCTGCTATATTTCTCTTATTAATAAGCAAGCTCCCCCCCTCACCTCTGGCCAGGCATGTCATCTTCACGCTGTAAGGCAAGAATTGGAGGGCAAGAACAAGAAACAATGATTTTGGCGAGCGTGGGACCGCTCTTTCAGAACACACACAGCTGAGTTATTGATACATTAATAAGCCACCCAATGGAGGAGCCCATAACACAATCAAGTAAATCATCAGAAGAAATGAGGCGACTGCCGATGGAAATAAAAACATATCAGACCCATTATTCATGAAAATCGATTTCAAGAACACTCTCCTCTCATTTTCCCATTAGCTGAGTAAAACGCCGAGACCTGTTCTTACCAGAATTCCTTTTAATTCGGTCACCGCGCTTTCAGAGCCTTTGGAAGATTCTGGCTACAATGAAAGAAATAAAATTAAAGTTACCGAGTCGTTCATTCTAAAAATACTGAACAAAAACAGTTTACATGACAAAGTGTTGGCAGCGTACAGTCACTGTTTTTTAAAATTAGGTCCATGTCTTACTGTTGGGACAAAATATTAGACAGGTAGTGCTTCCAGATGGCAGCTGAGTAGAAAATTAGAAGTAATGTTCAAAGCAAAAGGACTCAAGCCGCCACGTTCTAAACATCATTTTGTTATTTGTTTGTCATCAGACATAGAAACAAAAAATTGGTAAACACTAGACTTCAGACTTAATTTCACACGATTCGTGTCTTTTACAGCAGCTTCTCCACCTGCAGGAGGCTGCAAAGCAGCAAGCAAGCGGCAGGGCGGGAGACCTCTCAGCTCCACGGCCTCCGGGCAAAAGCCAGGGGCAGAGACCCGCACACCTTGTTTGGTGAATTTCACAATGGGATGGAGTCGGGAGCAGGGACCAGCAAAGAACCAGCTTCCAGGAGAGCGTGAGCATCCCTGGCTGGGAAACAGGAAAAGAGCCCGGCTGGTGTGGCTCAGTGTTGGAGAGTCAACCTATGAACCAGGAGGTCACGGTTCGATTCCCGGTCAGGGAACATGCCAGGGTTGCAGGCTCAATCCCCAGGAGGCGGCTTGCAGGAGGCAGCTGAAAGATTCTCTCTCCCTCTCCCTTCCACTTTGAAATCAATTAAATTTTTTTTTTTTTAATCAGAAAAAGACCTCAGAGAGTGTGTAGTCCAACCACTTGGTCTTACTTAAGAGGACAGTTAAACTTGAGGAAGGTTGTATTTGAATAAGTGTCTCCATTACTAGTACAAGCCCAGGTCTCTCCCGGCTACACCAGGAACCAAACAATGTGAGTAAGTCCTGGGTATTATATGTACCGGCCCCGTCATACCTACCGGTCTCTGTGGGTCCCTCACCTCATTTACTGGAGGGGAAATTTAGCATTAGGACCTCAGGAAAAAGATCAAAGGTGAACTCTGACCTCCCCCTTCCCAAAGGCGAGAGATGCAGAGAAGGCCTGCCCGCCAGACAGTGCAAGGACCCCTCAGCCCCTCGGTCCTGGAGAGGTGCAGAGGCTCATTCCTCTCATCAGGACACGGGAGGTGATTCTTAGCAACCCATAATCCTCTTCTCTCAGAACACAGTAAGGAGAAGACCCCATGCCAGTGTTTAAAAATGGACAGTCACAGAAGAGGGAGAGAGGGAGAGAGGAAGGAGAGTGGGTTAGCTGTACTTGTGCACATTCGACGGAGGCATTCTCCTTCCCTAGCCTAGGGCTTCTGGGAAACATGCCATCATGCCAGCCACCAGTGCCAGGCGGAAGCTCTCACACATTCACGTCCACCACACCGGCACCGCCAGCGCCATCCAGGAATTTGGGAGATGGGCAGCGAACTTAGTCTTCTCGGGACAGGCTTAAGCAGGTGACAAGCTGTGACTTCCGAACCAACGCCCTGGCCTAAGGCACACTTCAACGCCGGCCGCATAAGCCGCAGCCAGGGCCGCATGCTCTCACACCTGGGACGTGCCCAGGCAGGCAGGGACCACCTGTTCTAAAGGGGACTGGCCGGGCCATTCAGCACTACAGCTAGAGTTTCACCATTACCAGCGAGAAACCCACTCGTCCGCTGATCGTTGGTCAGCTGCCTTCCAGATTTGGAATTGACACTGAACCATGTGTAACTGTTGGAAGAGGAGTACATACAGAACATGGATTACTTATCACTTAAGAAGCTTCCGATGTTATTTCTTTCTAAAGTAATCTGGCTTCTTTATAACACAGATTTTTATTTATTTTTTTCTTCTATAACAATAGCTTGGTTGTGCTTGTTCTTCCCAAAATAGCTGCGCCGTGTAAGTCCTAAGAATGTATTCTTTCCTAAGTTCCGCTCGGACCCCAAGTTTTGGAGTGTTTTCACACTTTATTCCATTTGATCGGGACACAGCCCCGGGGGTCGGGTAGGGCAGGGGCACTGGAGGCTCCACCTCCCACAACAGCGCTCTGTCCTCAGGCGCCAGGCACCAGCGCTGGCACAGCTGTGCTCGGTGGCTCCTCCTGCCCTTGACTTTGAAACTGGCTTTCAAAGCAGCAGCACAAGACGGACTCACTCCCCATGGCCGGGAGCTTCCATATCACTGCATGTCCGTCTATTCTTGGGGTTTCGTATTCTTTCCACCCCCCTTTCTGTGGACAGCCCACACCGTGACCATTCTTTTGTTGTTGTTGTCAAATATATTTTATTGATTTTTTACTGAGAGGAAGGGAGAGGGATAGAGAGTTAGAAACATCGATGAGAGAGAAACATCGATCAGCTGCCTCCTTCCTGCACACCCCCTTCTGGGAATGTGCCTGCAACCAATGTACATGCTCTTGACTGGAATCGAACCTGGGATCCTTCGGTCCACAGGCTGACGCTCTATCCACTGAGCCAAACCGGTTTCAGCACCGTGGCCGTTCTTGCCTGGCCTGGCCATCTTGCCTGCCCGTGGTCAAGTGGCAGCTGCCACAGCCCAGCAGAATTTGTGCATAACAGTGTCGCTACCTGGGGACATCGAAGCAGCTGAAGCTCTCTTTGGAATAAGGACTTAAGGTTTGTTTTAAAAGTAGAAGAAAGAGAACTAACCCACGGATATCTTACTCATGTGAAAAAATAGTTTTCCCCCCAAGAAAAGAAAGGTGAAGCCCTGGCTGGGTGGCTCAGCTGGCTGAGTATCATCCCAAACACCAACAGGCTGCAGGTTCATTCCCTGCTCAGGGCGCATGTCTAGGTTGTGGATTTGATCCCTGGTTGGGGCGCACACAGGAAGCAACTGATGGCTGTTTCACATCGATGTTTCTCTCTCCCTCTCCCTCTCTCACTAAAATCAATAAAAACATGTCCTCAGGTAAGGATTTTTTTTTTTTTTAAAGAAAAAAGAATGTCAAAGGCCCCATTATTGGGCCTACTGAAACGGGACAGGGTACAAGGGGAAAGCACTGAACTAGATTCTCAGGGCTTCATTAGGTCCTGGCACTCCATGTGGTCTTCAAGGGTAGACGCTGAGGGCATAGACACACAACATTTCTTGAAGTGACCGGGAATCAATTTGTGAGACCAGTGAAAGCCATCCCACAGATCTCATTATTTCTCAAAAGCTGTCCTAGGTCTGTTCTGGAATCAGTGTGTGACCCTTACCCATTGCTCCTGTCCCCCGCCACACCCCGACAGACACAGGTAGAAGCCTCAGGAAGGCAAGAATTTTTGTCTCTCCTGTTTATCGCTTTATCCTCCATGCCTAACGCAGTACCTGGCATGCATCAGATACTTGATAAATACTTGTTAAGGTACACAAAACAACCAAGAGTTAAAGAAAGGACACAGCAGTGTCACAACTGTTATCTGTTTGGTATAACAGTTCCTCTCCGTGTCTCTCTCAAGTTGACGCCAGCATCCTACAAGAGCGGGTCTTGGTTTCCATGGAGACATAGGGCTACCCCGGGTCAAACAGAGCCCTCCTGAAACATGCTTATGGAAATGAAGGCTTTTATGACACATTAGCCTTCTCCTACGATGAGGCAGTCAGTCCTGATACGGCTTGCATCGCATTTCGAAATTTCACATTCAAAGAAAGACACATCCGGGGTGGGGGAGAAAGCATTTAGTCATTCTATACCTGTGCCTTCGGCCTCGCCGTCTGGTTCACGGGTCTGAGATGAACTCCCTTTTTAATCCTGTCCATCATCTCCTCAACGGCTTGCCTCTTCAGATCCGTGACTTCTTCAGCTGTTCAGAGAACACGCACAGAAATCATCTTAGATTACAGGAACACTGCCACATCCTATATGGGGTGGCTTAGCTCATGCTAGATGCTGAACCCGTCATTTTTCAGACAAAGTCACAAAACACCAACCATCTAAGGTTAAGAGCTACCAGATAGCAATGTATTTTTCATTAAAGTCTTTTAAGAAAAGACCTGCTTTGAAAAATGAGAGTTATAAATTTTGAGGTCTAATTTGCAACCTGGAAATCAATTAGCGGCTCATCTGTGTGAGGCAATTAAAGTTCCTTTTGTCAGTATAACGTGAGACCTGAATTTCTATAGGTCTTTAAAAACCCAACTTTGTCACTAACCCCAAATAATCATTCATTCTTGTCTCAAAGATATTTTTTATAAGCCATAGAACACTCTATGTCAAAGAAATCAGCCGGAAGAAGAAATAACTATCAAAAAGCCCATTTGAAAATAAATGATCAAAATGATTCTTTTATTTCCCAAAAGAAATTAAATCAAAAGATGAGCAGCAAAGAGATAAAAATCTCTTTTTTTTCAATTGCCATCTTTTGTGTAGGCGTCACGTGGGAAGGAAACATGTAAGCAAACCTTTTCAAGTCTTTTAAAATTGTCGATGTTAAAAGAACACACACACCTAGAGATGACTGTAATTGAGTAATTAAGTTTGATTTAAAAATTTCAATGGTCTATTGTCTAACCTTTGCACCGTTTTGCTGCAAAAACAATAAAGCCGTTGAAATATGTGTCAATTAGATGAATGCCAACTGCGGAGAGCTTCAACCTGTTGATCAGAACACAGAAATGTGTCTCTTTTGCAGAACAGCTTGACCAAAAAGCACGGAATCACTTTTGGAATATTTATCACTATTAACGCGGTTCTAGATCTCGTGTTTACCTCCTTCGATGGCACTGCAGCCAATATAGTTAAGTTTAAATATCTCATAAAGACCTTCTAATTAGCATCTTTAAATTGACTCCACGGGGTGTGGGGAGGCCATTTAGCAGGCACTCAACAAGAATCTACCTATGGACTGACTTTGTAAAGTTTGGGCTTTAAAGGGCTATTAATATTTTTATTATTTGAGCAGAAAAAGCTACGCCCCAAAGGACTGTTTCTAAATGGAGACGATCCCCACCCTAACTGGCAGGAGGGGCAGGCTTTGCCCTAAGAAGGCCTAAACCATGGCTTCTTTTTCTGCTATCCGGCCGAAATTCACTAGCAGAAGGTTCCATACATGATTATTGGGGCTTCGTTACACAGTTGGGTTTTTATCAGAGTCCAGAAGGTTCCATTCTCCTCCCTCTGTGAGCACCGTAGTGATGGGATCATTGCATCGCCTAGGCTTCCTGACATTGGTCTTATTTCCAACTGCACTGTCATCCTCACCAGCCACTGCAATGCCGGGAATTAGAATACCCAAACAGAATCTTTCATATCCAGAAATAAAAATTTTTTTAAAAAGTGGGGAAAATGGCATCAAAGTCAGAACTCATCCACCAGAAAATGAAAAGGACAAAACTCCGGGTTGATCCACTATGAGCCCTTGAGTAGCATTTTCCTGGGCAGCTTCTGCTGACGGCTCACAAATACCAATAAGGGGACAGACAAGAAAATTATTATGGACAGAAATTCATTCATTCATTCACTCACTCACTCACTCACTCACTCACCCATTCCAACCTGAATACCTAAAACAATGCACTATGCAGTGCTTTTGCTGTTCAAAACCAAAGGAGATAAAAATCCAGACCTGTCGTTCAAGCACCTCATATGGGTATGGAATTTCTTCCTGGGAATTAAAAATAAAAATAAAAATTCAAAAGACACATTTGATGTTCAAAAAAGGCTGCCATTTGGAGTGAGACTTGGGAAGAGCTCATGGCAACAGGAACAGTGCCTACCAAACAGATTAGCGCTCTGTAAGGAAAGACAGAAATCCAATTAAATGCACCACACAGCACTACTTAAGGCAGACAGATGGAGAATTACGGTCAACACCATTCAAATCTGCTGCAGCATCTCACAAAGCAGGAATTTAAAGCAGTTTCTTCTTTTTGCTTGCCAGGATCACAGTAACCATTCAGAGAAGAGCCGCTATCTGGACTGTGTGCCGATTCCAAACCAGGCTTTGATTTCTCTGTCTTTTTAAAAATGGAAAGGCTTAATTGGCTTCAAGGAAAAAAGAAATCACTCTTATCAGAGTCCCTGCGTGGGCACAACACGAGGGCAGCGCCAGGTTAGCTCCACAAGCTTTCTGCCTCCCTGGCCCTGTTTTTGAACCAGCAAAAAGCAATCTATACGAACTTCTAAACTGTGAAGCTGTTCTAATAAATCTGCAAGAATCGCCCACGGGGAGAGCTTGCGGTCTGTTTTGTAATTCTCTCTGCAATCATGCAGTTGGTAATTGTCTCACAAAAGCATGTAATCAGGGGACAATAGAAATATGCAGGGTACTGGAGATTACAGAAAGGGGACAAATGAAGACAACAGGTCTAATGTTATTGAACTGCCACAGGGAAATAAAATCAAATGTTCTTTGAGTTAGTGCCTCAAGGTCAGTCTTGGATCAGAAAGCCACGTGTAATTAATAGAGGCTTAAATCTTAAGACCCACTTGAAAAATAAGTTAATTCCTTAAAAAAAAAGAGGAGGAAAAAGAAAGGAAGAAAAATACCCACAGACAAAACCATCACCTTATTGCTCAATAAAATCTTTTATTATTACCTAGAAGAAACTAAAATGAATGTTTAGTGCCAAAGGATTACTTTTCTCTTTCAGAAACATATTTTTTTTTAAAAGGCATTAAGGGGGAAAAATCAATGCCACCATGACGCACAAAATTTCTATAGCGCACATCATAGCTGAACAAGTTTGAATTTGACTCAAGGTCAGAAAGTTAAGGCAATTTCCTTAACTACCATGACAAGAGCCTGCCCCACAAAAGGGTGGTTAGTATAATACATTGTCCAATTTATTTATTTATTTATTTTTAGCTCACATTTTTGGATATTTTCTATATGCTAAATACTATTCTAAATGCTTTACAATGTGGCTCATTAATTCTCACAACTCTATGAAATAGGATCCCCTATTATTCATTTCCATTCTATGGGCTAGTAAACCGAGGTAAGAAAATATTAACAAATTAATGACCTACATATATGGAATCTCAGAATGTGTCCACTAACCACATTTTTATCAAAGTTACTAACTTCAACATCTGTAAGGGGTTCTTATATTTAAACCTTAAAACTAGTATAATATTCCACCAACCTTCCCTATCGTGAAGAGCCATAACCTACGTACCTACAAGCGTTTCTCCATTCATCAGCTCTGAAAATAACTGAAGAGTAAAAGCCACCATGAGATGCTAACATGAAAAAGTGCCATGACAGCCAGGCTGGTCCCTCCATGTCACATGTAAATTCCAGTGTCACAGAGGAGCCCAGCGTTTGATGCTCTACAGTCATTCATTGCACATTTAATCACTGTCGATGCAATTATTCATTCAACAACCATTTTTGAGTATGAACTATTAACAAGACACGCTAAATAACTAACTGCCTTGCCTGACAGAGTGAGGCTCCAGCCCCGTGTGGCTACGGCACATATCGCTTAAGGCCGTATGATTGTAGAGGTTCCCATTTAAAATCTCATGAGCAACTTCTGTGTCAGTGACTCGACTTAGATTCCCGAAGTACAATACAATAGCTCAAGGATAAGGAAGGAGATACCATCACGTGTCATGAGTTGTAACTGAACCATCGTTTTCATAAGGAAAATTGTGGTTTCCAACATTGGGGGCTAACAAGGTCTGGAATACTTTCCATGTAAGGGTGCCGAGCAGGTTAACCAGCTAATCATGTCCTTTACTCAGGGGAGGAAATCACTTTGTTCTGACTGCCCTCCTGACCCTCCCAGACTTATCAACTGTCCCCAAACAAGATGGAAACAAGCCAAATTGTAATTGCAGAGCCAGAGAAGCTGCAGAGCCAGGAAGCCAGGAGCAGGGCTGTCCTGCAAATGGCCAAAGGCAGGGCTTTCTCTGAATCCTGCCACGCCCTGTGCCAGGCAGAGTTTGCCTTTTGACTGCATCATTACTGTGCAGGGGAATAGTCTACAAATGGCTGTAGGAATCAGGCACAGGAAGCCGATTCGCACACGTGAAATACAACAAGTGTGTGTATTGTTAAAAACATGTACACCATCAACCACTGAGAGTAAAGCAACGGGGGAGGGGAAGGGGGAGAATTACTTGTTTCCGGTTGAGCTGCTTTTTCTTTCTTAGCACCACTGCCGCTGGGGTGGGATCGCTTCCGGATCATGGACATGAGGGATCTTTCAGAGAGAGAAAAAGATGGACAGGAGATTACTGGGTGCCTGATGATCCAAGAGATGACATGTATAGATCCTAAAGAGTCAGTAAATATCCAGCTCTTCTCTTAGGTATATGAATGTACCAGGAGGATTTAAGCAGCTTACTTCCCACTTTTGATAAATTAGCGAACTTTTCATCACTTCAGGGGAGAGAAAGGTGTCTCATCCCTTTCTGTGTGAAATCAATTACTGAAAGATGGGACTGCTATCATTACCAATATGATGCATGCACATTTACTAAGTAAAACAGATACAGGGGAAAAAAAAATTCGATATCCATATCTAAGATTCCAAAATACTTACGTGTCTGAGGGAGAGGGAAGGATGAAAGAATTAAGGGTTGTTTTCAGTCAATATCCATTTGGGAAACAGAGGCAAAAAATAACCTGAATCTGTGTGACATGGACCAGATACTTACGGATAAAATATACTTGGAGCACTGTCCCTTTGATCTATGTCAGTGGTCGGCAAACTCATTAGTCAACAGAGCCAAATATCAACAGTACAATGATTGAAATTTCTTTTGAGAGTCAAATTTTTTTAAACTTAAACTTCTTCTAATGCCACTTCTTCAACATAGACTCGCCCGGGCCGTGGTGTTTTGTGGAAGAGCCACACTCAAGTGGCCAAAGAGCCGCATGTGGCTTGCGAGCCGCAGTTTGCCGACCACGGGTCTATGTTTTACAAATCTGCCTAAAATGCAAATCATGAAAAATCTGACCACATTAAAAATTTAAAACCTCCATGCATTAAAAGACCCCATAAAAAATAAAAAGAAATTCTACAAATCATTTGGGGGTGGGGGAAGATAACCCAACAGGAAAATTGGCAAAACTCTTGAAAATTTATAAAAAAACAATGGCCGAGTTTCAAATACTCATACCAGAAAGGTACCTGACTTGATGAGTTTTTAGAAAATACAAATGAAACCCTCACTGACATACTGCTACACATTCATCCACTAGGCCAGAAGCTTTAGGTCTGACAATAGCTGGGGGAGGGCTCTGACCAATCCCTGGCCTCCCCTTAGCTTCTCACAACGCCCTCTACTGATCATACCTCTAGTTCTGAGAGGAAATTTGGAGAGTGTTACTGCACATAGCAATGCTCAGACTATTTGTATATATTTACACAAAGGATGTAAGAATACATGGTCATCACTGTAAAACACCTGAGTGGAGGAAGTCCTAGCTTTAAGTGCTCTGCTCTGAAGCATAAGTTGGAGACGGTATGGTTCCCAGAGGAAAGGGGCATGTAACATCAGAAAAGAACCATCTGTCAAGGTGGGCTTAGACCACCCAGAAAATAGGTCGGGTGGGTCTTGCAGTACATGTGAGAAGACCAGGACAGACCCCTGGGACCAATAATCCAAACCACTGTCTAAAGTCACCCCGTTTCAAATGAATGGGTAAAAGCGCCCTCCAAAGATAGTTCAATGGAACATATTCACCTTGAAATTCATATATAAATAAATATATATATATATATATATATATATATATATATAATTTTTTAAAATTGATTTCAGAGAGGAAAGGAGAGGGAGAGAGAGATGGAAACATCAATGATTAGAGGCAATCATTGATCAGCTGCCTCCTGCACACCCCCTTCCTACTGGGGATCGAGTCCGTAACCCGGGCATGTGCCCTTAATCGGAATCGAACCCAGGACCCTTCAGTCTGCAAGCCAATGCTCTATCCACTGAGCCTTGAAATTCTTTAAGAAGAGTTCCTCATGCCCATTGTGAGGTGTAATTTTATGAGTCAATTTGACTGGGCCAGAGGGCACTCAGATATATGGTCAAAGATTATTCTGGGTGTTTCTGTGGGGATTTTGAATGAGATTACCGTTTAAATTGGTAGTCTCTGTAAAGCAGATTGCCCTCTCTCATGTGGGTGGTCCTGACCCAATCAGCTGAAGGCCTGAAGAGACCCCTCCCCCCCCCCCCCCCCCCCCCACGTAAGAGAGAATCCCTCCTTCCTCACCACCTTGGAAGTAAAACATCTGTTTTCTCCTGCTTTCAGGCTCAAAGTGAAAGCACTGCCTGACCACTCTGACAAATACACTAAGACAACCACACCTTCCCAGGACCTGTATAAAATGACCAAAGTATGTATGCCTTCTTCTTCTCTTTCCTCTCTGCCACCTGTGCCCAGAAGATGAGGGGAAAGCAAGAAAGCCACCTAAAGTAGTCACAGGCCCTGGTCTTTGGCCTTCCTCTCCCCACTTACATTGCTACCCATGACCTTCATCATCAGAGTAAAGCAAATGGCTCAGGAACAAAGTTGGAAAACCTTGACTAGCGAATTCAAAGTCCACTGAAACTCAATCCGAATGCAAATATATTTCTCTGACAAGAAGGCTATTCTTAGCAAAAAGAAAAAAAAATCTTTTTACTGAGAAATTATGTCTCATACTATTTAAATTCATCTCAAAGTAAAATTATTCATGTTATTCAATGAATGTTCTTTAAGGGGCCTTATTGATGAATTCATGCTTTAGACACATGGTTTGAATCCTATATGCATTTCTCAATTTAGCCGTAAAGCACTCTTTGGGAAAAATATTCTATTTAGGTTATACTTTACTTTGAATCTGAAGGGCTCTTATGATTTCTGAGACTAAAAATTAAAGGCCAACAGCAAGACTATAATCGCTTTTTAATAGTTCTCCCTCCTCATGGTCAAAAGTGACCTTCTTATCAGCTCAAAACTCCAGACCTTAGAGAAGGATCAAAGTGATGAATTTCCTGTTTTAAATGTCAAATTCAGAATCTCTCCATCTCCTACAGACCTAGCCACCCAGGAGAGGAAGAATTTAAAATACCCGAAATTCTTTCAATTGACTCCTGGATCGATCACGTGTAAAAATTATTTTGCTTTAACGACTTCAATGGCTTCAAGTAAATTGTCATACCCGACTCAGTAAGGAAAACTAATGAGAATTTTTATTAAAATGCCAAGTCCCATTTTTAGAGCCGTGTGGGAGGAACACGTCACACATTCTATTCAGACGGATCGGCAAAGGTACGGGGTTGGAATAAATGGCTTCTCTGTGTGAGAGGATTAAACAAATCGCATGAGTTAATGAAAGCTAAAAACCTAGCGGATTTTTAAATTCTGTTTGTTCGAGAATAAATTATACAGGAGCAGCTCACATCGTAACAGGAGGAGCAGGAAGATGGTTTTGCATAATTCTACGTAGTGTAAGAAGACCCATAGTGCAAAAATCTGACCCTCACCCTCCTAGGATGAATGTGCTTCGTGCAGGCATCAATACCACTGAGTCACCTTGGGCTTCAGGAAAAGTGAGTTCTTGCCTGCATACATGGTTTCCTGTCACAAGAATTTAAACACTATTTCTTCTATTATTGGAAGGTTCCTTTCTCAGCGTTATCAAAGCTTTAAATATGAGGTTAGGAATAAAAACAAATGAGTACGTTCAGTTTATTAGTTTAGTCCTGTTAAGTTTTCATTTAGTACTTTTCTTCTTAGAATAATTGAACAGACCAGCACTCTCCAAATTCAAATTAGTGAGAGAGAGATGATGAAAATGCTCTGGAGAAACTAAAAAACACTCGGTCTTGCAGTTGAAAGGAAATCCTAACGCCATGGGCCACAATTTTAAAACCGAAGTGTCCAAACAATCGGTATAAATGTCTAGATGCTGGCGGTTTGGAGCATCCACGGGGAATCTGAGCCTCTACAACAGAGCACAGTCGGCCTCAAAAATGTTTTTGGGGATTTGTAAGGCCCTTTCTGCATTTATTACAAGAAGGGGAAAAAACATGGGCCTTTAGAGAATTCTCTGGGATTCCCAACAGCTGACATCATTCAAACTTCTTTGTTTAAATATATATTTTTATTGATTTCAGAAAGAGAGGGAGAAAGAAACATCAATGATGAGAGTGAATCATTAATCGGCTGCCTCCTGCACGCCCTGTACTGAGGATCGAGACCGCAACCTGGGCATGTGCCCTCTACTGGAATCGAACCCGGGACCCTTCAGTCCACAGGCTCACGTTCTGTCCACCGAGCCAAACTGGCTAGGGCTCACTCAGATTTCTTACCACCCCTCTAATGATGCAACCTGAGCCAGTATTTTTTTTAAAAAAAAAACATTAACAGAAACTTCAGGTTGTCTGACAAGGAGTGACAGTGGACGCAGAGCATCTTCCCCACGCACTCACCGGATGGGGTTGGGAGGAGGGGGGAGCGGCGGTGGAGGCGGAGGCGGTGGGGGCACTGAGTTCTCCGACTGGTTCACCCGCTTCTGGAGCTCATCCACTGCACAGAGAGCACAGAAATAAGCAACTTAGCACCAAGACAAACAAACCCGCTCTCAACATCGAGTTCTTTCTCATGAAGGCAAGTGAGGACATTCAACAGGAAACTGCAGAATCTTCTAAAACTTCTCCCCACCTAGCCTGCTATCACGAGTGCCAGAGACCTTCCATGGAGTACAAGAAAGGGTTACCTTCTCTCTGCGGCTCACACAACCAGGGGAAAGACAAAGTTCAAGGCTAAGGCCGGGCGGGTGGGAAGGACCGAGGAGGCGGACAAGCATTTGTTAATGACGAAACACACCACTCCAACGCTGAGAAACTGTTAGCACTTGACTTTTAAAATGCATGGGCCACGGGTCAATTTTAAAGGTGACATTTAGTGCTGAATTTTAATAGCATGCTTTCCTCCTCCACGCAGTTTCCTTCCAGGACTTCAAATCCTTACTACTCTGTGTAATGCTTTAAACAATACAAGAAAATTAAAATAAATAAATGAAATAAACACAGAACTGCAAGTCTTCGTGTTCTTGGTGCTAACCAGACTCACCCTCTCCGGTGTCTGTGCCTCAGAAACTGGTTGCTCTTCTGAAGAGCATTCTGGGAATAGAATGTGTTCATTCAGTTTCCGCAAGTCATTGAGGAGAGAGGCGTTGACTAAGCGCCAACCATGTGGAAGGGCCTCTGGGGCTGCTCCGGAGACCGTGCCTGACTTCAAGGAGCAGGACTGACATTTCCATCCCGGATGCCAGCACCTCTATCGGGGGCCCTAAGGGTTCCAGGTGCCAAAGACCGTGCTGTCCACAGCTGTTCACCCTCCCACACTGACTGGGCCCCCGATGGAGTGTCCTCCTGTTTTTACTCGCAACACTTAAGCAAGCAGCGTGGGCCAAGCTCTCCCACATTCCATGTCTCTCCAAAGGGAATCCGAGTTCCTCAGGAAAAAAGGCATGGTTTCTTCTCCTCTGTATTTCTTTCTCTTTTAAAATATATTTTTATTGATTTCAGAGAGGAAAGGAGAGGGAGACGGATAGAAACATCAATGATGAGAGGGAATCATTGATCGGCTGCCTCCTGCATGCCCCCCACTAGGGATGGACCCCGCAACCCGGGCGTGGGCCCTTTTACCAGGAATCGAACTGTGTCCTCCTGGTTCATAGGTCCATGCTCAACCACTGAGCCACCAGCCGGGCTCTTCTCTATTTCTTACAGTTCCCTAGGGTATGCCTGGGTGCACACAGGAGAAACTAGAACGTGTTCAAAACTGAATGTCACATCTCTCTGTCTGCCTTTCCTCTTATAATAAAGACAGATGGCTTTCTACTACCGGCTATTCTGATATTCACCAAAAAGAATGGAATGGTTCTTACTGTTAGACCAATTTTAAAAAACAAACTGCAATTCATTTTCATCATGGATTACAGAGCATCGAATATTGTTTTAAAGGAAGAAAGTCAGCTTAGTTCTTCTGGACAGATTTCAAAATTCTAGTATAAAATTAACCCAAAATCTCTGAAGTGAATATTGAAGCTGTTATAAAGGAAACAACCCGCCTTCTTAAATTATGGACCTTCCAACGGAAACTTACTCCTTATCCCTGTACCATAATCCAGCTCACACATTCCCGTTCAGCTTCCGAGAACTGAATGAATAAATCCTTTTGATTTCAGTATCCCCTGGTGTTTTAAAAGTTTTCCATTTAATACATATATTGTTGCCCATTTTATTGTGAGGTGTGATGTTGAAAGTATTATTTCAAGGGTATAATTAGACACCAAAGATGAAGGTGGTATGAATCTAAAAAAAAGTTCAATTCTTCTTAAAAATGTACCCTGAAAATGTATTCATAAAATGAACAAAATAAGTACTTAATGAACACTCGTAGCTGAAGCCGAGAAATGCTGGAATTTGGGCCTTCCCATATTAATGGTATCTTTGTTCTTAATTCTGTGTGATGCTCACAACAGCTCTGAGGTCAAAGAGATGTCTAAATATTTGTGAATCATTTCATTACAAAGGCCATTCTGCTACTGAATACCAATAGTTACAAAGAAAGGAATGCAAAAGTGAATCTTGGTGTTTTCAGAGCATTCTGTGAATGTTCGGGACCCACTGTATGCCAGGTTTTGTACTGGGCCTGAGAGAGTCAGATTAACAATCAGACATAGTAGCCTACTCCACGCTTTTACCGGAATGCTTTAAATTTCTGGCTTTCTCCTCCGAATTCTGGTACTTCAGTTCCAGTTCTTTTTTATCTTCTTCCAGCAGCTCCAGTTGCTGTTTGAGGTTGTGTATCTCTTTGTGGAGTGCTTCATTTTCCAGCTGTTCTTCTAATTCTTTGACCTGTAAGGTATAAACAGGCTTTTATGGAGGGATAAAGTTTCTTCTGTGTCCAGGAAAATAAAGGGGGGAAAAAATAAATGTTTCCCATTTACTGTGCAAATTCATAGCAAAGAGATTCCAATCCATCTTAAAAACTATATGGAGACAAAAAGATTATTTCCCTCCCATTCTCTAAGAATATACCACCATCTCTCTCTTTTTTTTTTAATATATTTATTTTTATTGATTTCAGAAAGAAAGGGAGAGGGAGGGAAGGAAGAAGGGAGAGAAAGAGAAGGAGGGAGGGAAGAAGGGAGGAGGGGAGAGAGAGAGAGAAATATCAATGAGGAGAGAGAATCATTGATCGGCTGCCTCCTGCATGCCCCCTAATGGAATAGAACACGAGAGCCTTTAGTCCACAGTGCCACTGAGCCAAAGCAGCTAGGGCCCAGCATCTTTTATTGTGAGGGGAGCACCTCAATCCTACCTCATGTCCAACCTTTTAAAAATCTTCAGAAATTTTTGAGGATAAATGTCAGTATTGTTCCTTAAAGACCCTTTGACAAATGATCATGAATAGCAGCTAACAGCCTTTCCTTCACAAATCAGGTATACTGTAAACAGTCCAAATATTGATGTACTTTTTCTGAAGTGGTTTCTTTCACTTGAAAGCTATTGTTCTAGCTCTTGGCCTCTTCCCTTCCTCCACCCCCCTCGCCTGCCACGCTGGCTAACCTTTCTGCCCAGCACACCCAGGTAGGCGGTGCTCGCTGGAACGGCTCCACTCAAACAAGCGAAATAACCACTTAGGAAATCTTTAAACATACACATCAGTGCAAGTTTACAAAATCGGAAATTTTCTCCAAGCAAACAATTGCTACCAGCAAGGACTTTTCCTCCCTCTTTGAGTAAAACCTATTTACCCCCCAATGGGGATCAAACAAAGGGTGGGTTGGATGCGTGATCCAAGCTCTCCTCAAGTTGTCTCTCCTTTCCTCTCTTCTTCTGTTCTTTGGGACAGTTTAAAATCTACAACAATGCACCATCCATTTTTGATGGCCTCTAAATTAAGTTCATTTGGTTGTTGTGGTTTTTCTAAAAGATAAAAAAGACAGACTTGGTAACTTAGTAAGGCAAAATATGGAACTCGAAGTGACCAGACCAACTCCTCTCATTTTAAGTGTTCATGCGTGCATGCGTGCGTGCGAAGACTCCAGAAGAAAATCTGTTACCTTTTGTTGATGCTGAATCTTCTCTTCCTCAAGGAGCTGGGTGAGTTTTGCATTTTCATCCAACGCTTTCAAAAGCTGCTGGTCAGGAGCAGAGCTCTGGAGCAGCAAGTGGCTTTGTCTCTTCAGCTTGTTTTGTTCAATGAACATCTGCAGGAGTTAATTAATTACGAATATGTATGTACCAGTCAATCTCACATATCTCAAAAGAAACTTGAGCAAAAGGAAAGTGATGGAGTTTTATCGAAATTTTCTGGATGCTACACAATATAACGGTTTTAGAAGCAATGGTTGCCATGATTTCATTCATAACATTTATATAATCTTCAGAATCTTTACCCTTGCCCCAACAAGGTACAATAACTGAGCCATTTTTAATATTGTATTATGGCTTTAAAATCCATTAATACTAGTAGTATCAGTATTACTGGAACAGATTTTTCCAGATTAGGGAAGCTCGAATCCCTGATGCATCACCATCTTGAGATGGAATTGTTATATCCAAAATGGGTAGTCACATTTTTGCTTTTCATTTATTATCATTTTTAATATATTTTTATTGATTTCAGAGAGGGAGGAAGGGAGAGATAGAAACTTCAATGATGAGAATCACTGATCGCTGCCTACTGCACGCCCCCTACTGGGGATGGAGTCTGCAACCCAGGCTTGTTCTTGACCAGAACAGAACACAGGACCCTTCAGTCCGCAGGCCCACATTCTATCCACTGAGCCAAACCAATTAGAGCAATTTTTCTTTTTTTAATAGACAATTAGGAGTAGGAGTGGGGAAGAAACTTTCATTTTTCACTTTACGCATTTGAGAATTGTTTGTATTTTTTACAAGGCATATATGTATCTATTCCTTTTGTAATTAAATATATAGAGTAAATGTACTTTAAAATTTCATTTCTAAGTCTCTAGACAGTAGGCTCCTAAGGGCAGAGATCCTATTTGCCTTCTTCACCATTATATTCCCACGATCGGCAGTGTCTGGTTTAATAAAATGTTTGCTGACTGCACGAAGCACAAAATGCAAGACAGCAGTACATCTCGTTAAACTAAGTCAAGTAATTTTTTAAAATACATATTTTATTGTTTTTCACAAACAGAAAGGGAGAGGGATAGAGTTAGAAACATCGATGAGAGAGAAACATCGACCAGCTGCCTCCTGCACACCCCCTACTGGGGATGTGCCTGCAACCAAGGTACATGCCCTTGACCGGAATCAAACCTGGGACCCTTTAGTCCTCAGGCCAATGCTCTATCCACTGAGCCAAACCGGTTAGGGCAAGCAGCAGTTATCTGTTAAAAATCTGAGAATTTGTAAGCCATTAAAAGGGAAAATATACTGGTTCTAATCTAGCTTTATCTTAAAAAATAGTTCTCACTATTGTGCAGATCCAATCTAGATGCCGGACATGACTGAGCACCACTGCAAGTGTTGGTGCTAGGGTGACGTAACAGCCACCCCTCTTCATATCCCTCCTCGCACGTATGTCTCCCACTCTGGGATGGCAGAACACCATTCGTTTTCCTATCCTTAGTGAAATCTTGCTTCTCTCCTCTGTCCTCTCTGCTACTGCATGGCCTTCATACTTCCTTTGAACATCACTCCACAAACAACAGGTGGCGAACTGAAAAGGTCTCTCAAAGTAAGACCCTGGCATTCAGCTCAATGGAGGCATCTTCATGTGACTCTACACTCCCTCCCCCTCGACTGTTTACTTAGCTCCATTATTTCTACTGCTGCAGCTTTTTCCAAAGGGCTCTGACACACTCCAATTCTTTCCCTTTTCTTCCAAGTAATAAGAGAACATTATTTGCTCACCTTTCATTAAACTCTCTGAATAAAATGAATCATAATATTTCAAATCAAATCTTCTTGGGCTAATCTTCTTGCATCAAGTTCATGGCTAGCCCAGCTACGTGCAAGCACAGCATGACTCCGATGCAAAACCATAATCCGATTTTCAAATGTCATTCTCATAACCCCCTGCTCTCCGCTACAGACACTTACACTGGAGAGTGTTTTACATTTCCTTGGCTACTTTCCTTCAACCTACAGTACGTACACAGACTCAAAAAGGTTTCTCCAGGATGGAACTCTCCTGCAGATCAGCTTTCCATCCTGAGTTGTTAGGGTTCAGCCAACGGGTACCTGATCATTTCCCTGGAAACCAGTCCCAAAGCCACAGGACACCAAAGGGCTACGTGGCAACCAAGGGGAGCAGAACACGAGAAGCTCAAAGCTTATCTCTAACAGGAGAGGAACTCCATTGCTCTGGTGAAAGGCTGAGACAATGGATGTCCAACATGGCAACGTTCCACGGCAAGTAGAGGCATCAACTCACACCATGAGAGCACTGGAGAGCAGCCACGGTGCTGCTACTTGAGATGGTAGACGGAGAGGTAACCTAGACGCGTAAGGCTATTTGAAACCTACAAAAGTCCTCAAGCATCTCAAGTTACAAGTGTCCCTAAATATAATTTCTTTCCTCTATGTAGTATTTTATTTTACTTTATTTTATTTTATTTTATTTTATATTTTATTGCTTAATCCTCACCTGAGGATATTTTTCCATTGATTTTTAGGGAGAGTGGAAGAGAGAGAGAGAGAAACATCAATGTGAGAGAAACACATCGATTGGTTGCTTCCTGCAGCAACCCTGACCAAGGGCCTGGACTGGGAAGGATCCTGTAACCAAGGTAAGTCTCCTTGACTGGAATCGAACCTGAGACCTTTTGGTCCTCAGGTCGACGCTCTATCCACTAAGTCAAACCAGCCAGAGCCCTCTATGTAGCATTTTAGAGTTTACAAAATACCTTTGAAAAAACATGCCATTTTAAATCCACTTGGTTATCCGGTATCATCAGATAATCCACTTGGTTATCTGTGGTGAAAGTGAAGCCCCAAGAGGCTAACGGGTTGCTTTAAGGTCATGTAAACCGGTAACTGACTGACGTGCCAAAATCTGAACCCAGATCTTCAGATACCAAGCTCAGTGAACTTGAGACGATTCCGTAGCTGCCTCCCTAAATTAGCTGATCCTTCATTCAAAGCTGTAAGTACTTACTCAACCTAAAAAAAATTATTCTGGCCAAAACCAGTTTGGCTCAGTGGAAAGAGTGTCAGCCTGTGGACTGAAGGGTCCCAGGTTCGATTCCAGTCAATCAAGGGCATCTACCTTGGTTGCGGGCACATCCCTAGTAGAGATGTACAAGAGGCAGCTGATCTGTGTTTCTCTCTCATAGATGTTTCTAATTCTATCTATCTACCTATCTATCTCCCTTCCTCTCTGTAAAAAAATCAATAAAAATATATATTTTTAAAATTACTCTGATGTGTCATCTACAAAGTTCTTTAAGAAATAAACATTTAAAAACGAGGTCTCTACAAGATACTTACCTCTTGTGCAAACGACTCTGCTTTCTTCCGAAGGTCCTTCTCCAGTTCCAAGTTCACCTGCATTTCCTCATACTCCTCTACTGCTAGCATGGACACTTAAGAAGACAAGGAAAGGAAAACAGACAATATGCCACCCAGATCATCAGGAATATGGGAGCAAAATAATGTTTAAAAGATTCTTTCTATAGCACTTGCACCTATATTATTTTAATGGTTATTGCTGGTGGGAATATAAAATGATAAAGCCTTTTGGAGAGCAATGTGAATAGAAATCTAAAATCATTCATACCCTTTGACTCAACAATTCCACTTTTAGGAATGAATTTATTCTCCTAAGAGAATAACTCATGAACATATACGGAGAGTTAGTGGCAGGGCTGCTCTCTGCATTGTTGCTGAAAAAAAAAAAAAAGTAAAATAATCTAGATGCCTCGCATGGAAGGGTCAGTGAAGTCTGATATGTATAAGAAATATTATTCTGCCATCAAAACTATATTGCAAAAGCATGCTTATTGGATAGAGAAAGACACTCATGACATTTTAAAGGGTTCATTTTTGTTTTTTAAAAGCCACATCCAAGCACATCCCCAAGGCTTTTCACAGAAGAGGACACATATAAAAGGCCCATAAGCACATGGAAAATACTCATCTTTATTAGTAACCAGAGAAACAGGAAGTAAAAACACAGATACCCTTTTAGACTCACCAAAGAGGCAACTGGCAACAATTAAAAATACACATCGAGTCTGGAGGGAACAAATACTTGGCTAACAGGGTAGTAACTTGGCCTTAGGTGGTGAAATAAAGATAACATTTTACATTCATCATACATCTTGCTAAACTCTTAGACATGTGCACCAGGGGACAATAAGAATCGTCATAACAGCATTACTTGGAATAGTAAAATACTGAAAAAAATAACAACCCTCAAACATCTACCAGTAGGATATTGGATAAATGAATCCTGGCGTAGACTTTGAATGAAATGCGATACGCACGTGAAAATAAACACCACGGCAGAGCCCCTCACCATGGACGAACCTCACAAACACAAAGCTGAAGAGGTACATGGGCGAAAATATGCCATTTTATAAAGTTCAAAGCACGCAAGATTAAGCAATATGCTGCCTGGGGACACATTCATATTTGGCAAAACTGTAAGTAAAAGAAATGATAAAAAACCAAGAGAGGAGACTGGGTAGAGATTGCTGTTCAGGGCTCGGAAGCTACTAATGGGTAAATAGAAACTCCTTTTGCTGGTATTTTGCCTTCCAGAGGTGTTGTAAACATATTTAACAATTTAATGAATGCCCAGGCTTTTGAAGATGGGAAGAATTCACACTAAGATGTTAACAGTGCTTTCCTCTGCACTGGGAAGACTGAGAGTTGTTGTGTGTGTGTTTCTTTTCCCTTTTTCCTGTCTGAATCTATAACTTTCCCCCAAAAGAAAAGCGCACAAGCTAAATAAAAAGAAAAATAGGTATAAGTTATGTTCAAGTGTTCTCCGTGTTCACAGAGAAGAGAGAGAGAGAACGCCTGTGGTCCATTCGGGCCCAGAGGCAGAGCTTGGCATTCAAGTCACCTTAGGACAGACATCTCCCGAGGGAAGATCGTGTGAAAGACAGCAAAGCGATGACACTTGATGACCTTCTGTGCTCTATCCGGTGAAACGATGACAGAGACAAGACGGGGGAGGGACGAAGCCATTGCACCACGTAGACAGATATGGCTCAGGTCTCTCCACCTGCTTGTAGTGAAGCTCTTTTGAACCAGAGCTCAGCCTGATCCGCACAATCTTTCCAAAGGCCCCCCTAATGGCTGCTTTCAAACCACGTTCCGCCGGGGCACTCAGTCCTAACTGACTAAGGACTGGTTTGCTGGGTAATGACATAGAATTTCAGACTCTGTACTCGGTGAATCCACTGCCTGCTCCGGAGAAAGGAGAATAGTCTTACTGGAGGAAAGCAATCAAAGAGGTGGTTTGGGATGTGAATTGCAGGCCCCTGGGTTATTTTCAAACCGATTTAAAGGAGAAATTTCATGAGGAGAACAAAGGAGATTCTACTACAACTATTGAAGCCCGGGACAGGATAATGGACTCGCCTTTCTGCGTCCAGAACATTATAATAAGTGAAGTTCACCTGCTCCTTCTTCCCTGGGTTCTGAAAGCAATGAGTTTGGTTCTGGTCATGTATTTATTATATAATCTCTCTGTCTCTCCCTGCAAGGGGGGTGGGGGGAAGGGTAGAGAGGGCTCTTTCTGAAGGCAAGTTCCACATGCTAACCACTGTGGAAACCTCTTTCTAGCATGGTGCATTCAAACTAGAAAATCTTCTACTATATATATATATATATATATATATATATATATATATATATATAATTTCTTCATTGATTTCAGAGAGGAAGAGAGAAGGAGAGATAAAAACATCAGTGATGAAAGAGAATCATTGATCGGCTGCCTTCTGCACATGGCCCACTGAGGATCAAGCCAGAAACTCAGGCATGTGCCCTTGGCTGGAATTGAACCTGGGACCCTTCAGTCTGTAGGCCGATATTCCATCCACTGAGTCAAGCCGGCCAAGGCTCCTACACTATTTTTATCTTCTGAAAGGTGGAAAGAGCTGAGGCAATGTCACAATGGCATGCATTCCCGCCCCCTTCCCCCTCTCCCCCACACACTTAACTACAAGGTTCTTTATTCAAAAATATCAAGTCATGAATAATGCAAAGATGGGGAACTCCCATGAACAACACGGGTGACCCTGGTTCTGAAAGATTTGCTTTTAGTGTTGCAGCTTCTGAACACGGAAAGAAGGGAGAAAAGAGGACAAACCCATAGTAAGCCCAGTCTCCTGGGTTTTGAGTTTCAATATGAGCGGGCCTTGCGTTTCTTAAGTAAAAGCACTTGTAAATGTCGCAAGACTCAAAAGCAAGGGTGAGGGGGTAAAATGAGAGAGACTCCTTGCTCTAAGTTAGGAGAACACAATACAGGAGAACAGGAGACGATTCTTGCTGCAAGAACCTTTAGGCACAGGTATAAAACAACCCGAAATCTATGTTCACCAAATACATCACACGTGTGCTTGAGAAACCAGGAGTGGAAGCACATACCTCTATTGCATTTTTCTAAGACTTTTCTCTGCTCAAGGACTTCGGAATTCAGAGCATCTTTTTCTTGCTTCACTTTATTTACCTAGAAACGTGAGATTGTGAGGGGAGAAAGCTGTAAGACAGGACATACGGCGATGTGTGACACTCAGTTGCTGTTCGACTTTCAACAGGAAACTAACACTGTAGTGATTGGCCTCGCTGTGTAGGCTTTTACTGCAGCTCTTCGTAGAGCCTCGAAGGTAGCTACTTCAGTGAGGATGGACAACTGCAGAGGCTATATTTACATGGTCCAAATGGCCTTGGCATTGGGCCCCAATCATGGTAGGGCTCTAAATGGCCAGTGTGAATGGTTCATAGTTTTAATGCAAAAATCCAACTAGACAGCACTTGGAAAATACATGAGTCATTTAGAGAGCCAATACTCAATTTTGGTATTTATTTTAAATGTTGATGCTATTTGGCTTAAGTTGAATTTTTGAAATAAAAAATATTTTCAATGTGGAGGACTATTGGCTTAAATAGAATACATATGATAATATTCCTCAAAAACTTCTGAAATAACTATTGGCATCTATCAATAGGAGAAGAGAATATCATAGACAGTTTAAAAAAAAAAAAAGTAAAGCTACACGTATCAAAGTGGATAAATCTCAAATTCCATTTTGTAGAATTAGAAATGCAGGGGTGTGAATAGAGTTGTCAGAGTGCTACGGATTGTAGTACAACTGCCAGGGCATGCATTGCCAAGATACAACCAGAGTTCAGAAGAGTGGCTGTTTGAAGAAATGCAATTGAAAAGAGAGACAAAGAGAGAGAGAGAGAGAGAGAGAGAGAGAGAGAGAGAGAGAGAGAGAGAGAGGACACACCACGGTTTCAACACTATTTTCATGTTTTATGTATTAAGCCAGGCTATAGGCACATAGATGTTCATTATTTTGTTTCCAATATTTTCCAAGTGTCTGAAACAGTCCTAACCAAAACAACTTCTGAAATGGCTCCCAAGCCCACCTCTCAGCAGCAGGGAGTGAATCTCTGATCATCGCATCTGAGGAATGGCGTGCCTCAGAAGGCGTTTCCTGTCTCTCTCCTATGGTTACCCACACAAATCAAACCAAGACCATGGGCCTGAAGGGGCCTCCGAGTCCAGTGATATTTCGGAGCGTCTCCGAGCTGATTTCTTTGGGTATAAGTGCTATTTTTTATTTTGGTTTCAATTAGTAACCGGCATAGCATGGCCACCAGTAATGCTATTTCCAAAATGCCATCGTCCTTCTCCCCATTCATGCGGATGTGTCGCCACAATCCACGGAAGCACCCAGTGGGTGGGCACTGCTTCCCGGCCTCTTTCCCACGATGGTGCCTAAGAAAGGGACAGCACGAGTCTGGGAACTGGGGTACCCGGAGGAGGTCCCTCGCTGAAGAGGATCAACACCCTGGCCCCCTTGTCAGCCCTCGGAGGAATATCAAGGGGCTCCAACACGCCGGTTGGGAAGCTCTGGGCTAAGGATCTGAGAACCATTGACAGACGCCAGGTCGAGATTGCAAAGGCAGATGCTTGAAGCCTCGTGAAAAGAAAGGCAATTGTTTGCTCCTCTTAAAGACAAGTGACGAAGAAAAATAAGTTTCTCCAAACACCTACTTGAACCATTCTACCCCCTGGCATATGGGCCCGTGTTGGAGGAACAGCCCTTCCCAACGGAGATAGCCACTCCCTGGAGAAGCAGCACACTTCTTCACCCGCCGTGATCAAGTGTCTGACTTAGGCTCAAGACATCGATCTCCAAATCTGCCTTCTGTAGTGAGGTCTGAGGGGCCATAGAGAACACTGAGTGCTACTTCCGTGTTGTATGTATGGAGCTAGGCAGTGGGTGTATGAATGCTCAGGGTCTTATTATCTACACTTTTCGGTATGTGGGGAGCAGAGCAGAACTGGTACTTGGTTCTCATGTCAGGCATCGGCTTCCAATGGCAATGGTTAACACGGCCAGTCCCCAGACACCTCGAGAACACCAAAGGCCAGGCCTTCCGGGCCCAAGATACATACTTCCTCAATGACTTCCGCAAGTTTGCTCTTGAGGTTTTCTAGTTCGATGGCTAATATCTTCTTTTCCTCCTGAACGGATACAATCTGATCCCGAAGTTCTGCGTTTTTCAAGGAAAAGAAAAAAAATGAGGGGACATGTATACAAATAAACATAATTTTTTAAAAGGGGAAATCAATCTTGTCCGAAGCACTGAAAATGCCAGCCCACGGGCAGTGCATGGTCAAGGTCATTTAACAATTAAAAGGAAAACAAAGAAGCAAAGGATGATGGAAATCTCGCTTTCAAGCCCCGCCCCTCCCCCTAACACAGCCATGGTTATTAATAACTTTATATCAGGCAAACTCACGGTGTTAAATGTACCAGATCATGTTTTCTTTGCATTCCAGCAAACCCACATTCAAGAAAACGATCTGGCATTTCAGAAGCAAAATTGGTTAAGCTTTCAGCAAAATAAATTAAGGCATGGCAGTAATTTCTCTTTTTTATTTTATAACGGCCATGGGCTCTTGTCACAATACAATATAAACAACTGGGCAGTTAATAATTTGGAGATTTTGATTTGAAGAAAAATCCTGATTTTCTGCCAATTTATAGCCCTTAAACATTATTTGAACTGACTCAAAATATAACCTATTTGGAAAAGGGTTAATTCTAGTAATTTTCTCTCCAGAGTTGTGGGTGTTTTGTTTCTTAATTTATTTCATATTTGCTGGTACCGGGATCTAATGAAAACGGTGTTACTGGAATGGAAATATTAGTGACTGTGAGTGCAAAATCTTCTGATGGGAGATTAAAGTTACTTCCGCCACTCAAACGTTAAAAAGACATATACACGGGGATAAGCACAGGGTCCTCAAATTGGTACCCAGGCTTCTGGTTTTGCCACTGAGTCTTGAACTGCTCTTAATTTCTCAACCTCCTGCCGGGACAGTAAGAAACCCGCTAATGTGGTTATTTATAAGTTAGGTCAAAGTTTTTACACAAACCCAGCTTGCAGGAGTTCTCAGAGACTTATTTCAAAATCACTCTCTCTACTGGCTGGCCACCTCCTGAAGGAAGAACAAGAGATCACACTGTTCAAGACCCAACAGAAGAGAGGATTGTGGACAAAAGAAAATCCTTTAAGCTTCTTCTCTCTCTCCTCACCAACATAAATATTATTTTGTCCCAGGTTAAGGGAGCGGAGAGTCCATTAAAGATGACTTTCTCTAGACCAGTGGTGGGCAAACTCATTAGTCAACAGAGCCAAATATCAACAGGATAATGATTGAAATTTCTTTGGAGAGCCAAATTTTTTAAACTTCTTCTAACGCCACTTCTTCAACATAGACTCGCCCAGGCTGTGGTATTTTGTGGAAGAGCCACACTCCAGGGGCCAAAGAGCCCCATGTGGCTCTCAAGCCGCAGTTTGCCGACCACTGCTCTAGACAGTCATCCCTGGGTATCCACAGAAACTGGCTCCAGGACCCCTTCAGATAGCAAAATCTGCGAACGCTCACCTCCTTTATATAAAATGGCATAGTAATTGCACACACCCTTAGCACATCCTCCTGAACACTTTAAATAATCTCTTGATATAATACTCATACAATGTAAATGCTACGGAAATAGTTCTTATGCTGTACTGTTTAAGAAAAAAGCTCTGTACATAATCAGTACAAATGCAACTATCTTAGATCGAACTACACTGTACCTGTCAGCAGCAACATAACATTTCCCCATCTAAATATTTTCTATCTGCCATTGGTTAAATCCACGGATGCGCAACCCACTGATATGGAGAGCTGACTGTACTTTACCCTTAAACTTCCAAATGAGGTGTTGCCTACCAAGCTAACAAGTATTACTTCTGAGGTGTGCACTAACTTCAAGTCTCCCACTAGTTATTGAACCAAAATCTGCTTTTCGACACCTTTCACATACACAATACCAATATGAATAAAATAAGTGTGTATCTGATAGATGTATCATGTGACCTTGCCTAACAGCACTTCTTGCTAATCAACACAGTTTTTTCATACTGCATAGTGTGGATAGCTCACTGCCTGAATCCGATCTTTGAGGGCACAGACTAAGCAATTGGGGAGGAATCTTCCCCAGAGATTCCAACAGAGAACCACAACCAGGAGCTGTTGACTAAAGATATTTTTATTCACTCTTCCATTTCATTATTATTTCACCCAAAAATATCTTAACATATAGTCCCTACTCTTAAGAAGTTTATAGACTAACTGGGCTGTTTGTCAAGACAATGCTTTCAAAAGTGCCTCGTCCCAAACAAGAAAGCAGCTCATGAAACACAGAGGTGAGAGCCTGTCTGGACTCTCACCCACGCTCCACTTTAGTGCACGTAAATCAGAGTTTTTTCAAGGTAAAACCCAGACATCGGTATTTCTTAAAGTTCTCGTGTGATACCAATGTGCAACCAGGGGTGAGAGACTCGATCAAAAATAAGCTCAATAATTAAGCACTGGATCTCACCTTTGATCTGCTTCTGGCACTGCACTGAGACACAGGGCTCAGCAGTAGCCTCTGGATCCGTAGTTGGTTCTTCATCATCAATGTTGATCTCTTCAGTTATCACATCTGGTCCCAGCTTGGCCATGTATAGCATGCTGATTCTCTTCAATGTCTTGTTTTCTTTATTTAGCTAAGGCAAAATGTAAAAACAGTTATTTTAACAGCAGTCAAATGAGTATCTTGGGCTTCTAAACAACAGACAAGTCAAGGGTACTTTCTGTCTTACATACTCATCAACATGCACAGCAGGAAATAACAACTAGAAGCCTCATGAAATAGGCTTTTATTTACACTTTTAATAATAAAGTTATTGCTTTAAGGAAGGCCTGATGCCTGGGTGACAGCCAGCAGCATGTGGGAATGCTAGTTATCACTGACAAGAAATAGAAGAGGAATTAAGATCAAACACCAGCACAGATTAAGCCCAATATCAGTTTGATTGTCTAAAGTAAGGCACTTAATTTCAGGCAAATGTTTTCTTCGTTGCTGTGCTGCAAACACTTTTTAAAGGTCTCTTTATCCCCCTTTCGCCACAACTCTTCACTCTTCCACGCGATTCCTATGGAGCAGCCTCAGTCCCCGAAACACACCCTGTCTCTTTGGCCATAGCTGCGTAGACCAGGGATTGGACTCAGGGCCCAAGCTTGGCCAGCTGGACCCCTTCTCTAGAAATCTGGAGGCTGATCAGAGATGAGCTCCTTTCCATAGGCCTGGAGGTACAGAAGCTATTTGTGGCCACATCCTACTACTGGATAGAGGAAGAGAGGAAGGTGGTTTTAGGCAGCAAAGCCAAAAATGGAGGTGATGTGTAGAGAGGCAGAGAAAAGCAATGGAGATAGGGTTTCCCACATGCTCCTGAACTGCATCCAGCACACAGAATGGACGGGATTCTCCAATCCCTCTGTAACAAATCCCTGCTTTTTCTTCTCTTGCTAATTAAGCCAGTGTTCAAGATGTGTTTCTATCTGTACAGAGTTCTAACGATACACAATAAGAGGAAGTTCAAGATAGGTTCCCATTGTCTCTATAAAAAGAGTTCGAACTCATAGCAGAGAAAAGGAATCCTAATTCATTGAGATATGTTATTTGTTAATGTAGAAATGGGTTGTTTTTTAGTGTTACGCAACTATCATTACCTTTTTAGCTCATGTATCTATGTGACTATAAAATGTTAGTTCAATGCACACACAGAGTAGCCGTGGTCCAAAATCCACAGGATGAAAACATGGCGTTACTGATGTTTTCTTAAGACTAAAAAGTCTTTTCTCTTACTTGAGTACATGAAAGTATTGACAAGACTGATTTTTCTAGTTAAAATGTAAGACAGAAATGCAATCATATTTCCTTTAGTAAGATCTATTAATCATTAAGACGTGTTCTGAATAACTGGCACTGAAAAGGTATAAACAGAAACATTATTCATTGGAAAGCATACCGCCCTTCCCGACTATGTACCTCACACCAGAATAAGATGGTTAGTCCGGTACTTGGTCTAGCTTTGGCCCTTCCTTTATGATCATAATTTGAATCCCTCAGGGAACCTCCCAGAAAGCCCAGCCCATTCCAATCTGGGAGATCTAATTCCTCCCCAATAAAAATAAACCTAAATATATCTCAAGTAGCTGCTCTGGAGCACAAGAGGTGCTTCCTCTCTGGGGAATCAGGAAGAATCTCCTAGAAATGGCTTTGAATGCCCCATAGATTCTTCCTGGGAAGCCTGGAGAGATCTATTCAGGGACTCAGACACAGCCTTCATTTCCCAGCCCCAGCCCACAGCTCCGGCTCCTAGCTCCCCAGATTACATCAGATTTCCCAACCCCTCTTCCTTAAAATGGAAAATTCAAGTCAACGCTGTTTGGGGTGGGGGTGGTCTTTGAACCATGAACGCTACAGCATACCTAACTCTACAGCAATGGTTCTCAACCTTCCTAATGCCACGACCCTTTGATACAGTTCCTCATGTTGTGGTGACCCTCAACCATAAAATTATTGTCGTTGCTACTTCATAACTGCAATTTTGCTACTGTTATGAATCCCAATGTAAATATCTGTGTTTGTCCAATGGTCTTAAGCGACCCTGCTAGGGTTCTCAGCTTGTGGGTCGCAAACCGCTGCTGTACTCTTAAATAAATCAACCCTGTCCTATCCCGACACTTAGGACAAGGTAACTATAGCTCAGGGAGGTGGATTCTCTTGTTCAAAGTCGCCTGTCAAATTAAAAAGGTGGGGAGGGAGGAGATAAAGTAATTTTTTAAATTATTAAATGGATCAAGTGTATAGTGAAAAAAAGAATAGTCTACCCCAGTAGTCGGCAAACTGCAGCTCGAGAGCCACATGCGGCTCTATGGCCCCTTGAGTTTTTAGCAAGGCAAGCTTAGGAGGACCCTAATTAAGTTAATAACAATGTACCTACCCATATAGTTTAAGTTTAAAAAATGTGGCTCTCAAAAGAAACTTCAGTTGTTGTACTGTTGATATTTGGCTCTGTTGACTAATGAGTTTGCCGACCACTGGTCTACCCCATGCTCATTCCAGTACTAACTCTAGTCCATCCTGTCATTTAAGACGAGACAACAATATGGGAAACACGATTAACTGACCCAGAGTCACACATGCCTAAAATGACATAATCAGGAATAACACCTGTGTCTACCACCTCCCAAACCACCGATTTCCATGAACTCCCCCAGTCCTGAGAGGTGGTCACTGTTCTCTATTTGGGTGTTCTATTGTGACAGGGACACTAGTTAATAACAAGAGAAAATACAGAGACCATCCTTAGAGCATTTAGTATGCTCCCCATATATTTTCCCTGCTTGTTTCAAAAGAAGAAATACAGAAAAGGAAGAGAGAGTCCACTCAGTATTATGGACCAGTGAACCTCAGTGATGGGCAGGAGAGTGGAGATTATATGAGAGCACCCATGTTATCAGTTTATAAAGCGATGGCCTATAATGCTGTGTGTTCTTCAGACAAATAGCAGAAGAGAAGCTACACACACATATTTATATTCTTAGTTAGGTTCCAACTGCATATCTTATGAATTCTAATGTAGTGTCATTATGCAAACAATTAAGCAAATACCTCTAGCAAGCATCCTGTTAATGCATACACGTTAGACAGATACATAGATACATAGATGTGTACCATTTCAGTCACATGAAAAGACATACTTTAGAGGAAGGTGATGGGGGGGAAGAGAAGACTCACAGCCGGCATTACTAATGAAATTTGGGTGAAAATTGCTGCAGTCCATTTTCTGATGAAATGGTTCAGATGCCTTTTACGCAACCCAACACACATAAGACAGAGATGAAAACATTCTTTAATAATAATGTACTTCTGATGAGGCAGAATATAGAAAATTACACACTTGGTAAATTCATCAGCTAGAAGCAATCAGCAGAGCCCTGGGGTCACCTTCCGCATACCCTCGCTTTGCTTTCACAAATAATCACCTGAAATGCCAGGCTGGGGGCTGACTTTTTCATCGAGGTCCAACACGGAACACTCACTGCTCTTTTATGTCACCCCGGCCTAGTCGGAAATGTGGTGAGCATTTTAACCGAATGAATAGACATTCGGGAAGTCCAGTTCAACAGATTACTCCGGGACTACTTCTCGTGGGCAAAAAGCACAAATGCTGAAACACACAACACACACACACACACACACACACACACCTTTTCTAATAAAAAGAACCTCAGCAAATACCTCTAGCAAGCATACTATTAATGCATACAAATTAGATAGATACACAGGTTTGTAGAATTTCAGTCAGATGAAAAGAAATACTTTAGGAGAAGGTGATGGGGGGGAGGGGAGGTAATGAACACAGATATTTACATAATTATATTCCAGGATTCTGAGACCTTACAACACTTTCCTCATCCACAGTGGAGATGACAGACTGAAAAAGTGAAAAAGAAAATGAAAAACAACATACACAAAAAAACCCCAAAAAACAAAAAAAAACACACAGAAGCCGCTGTGTAGAAAAGCAGGCAGACATGGAAAGGCTCAGTTCGCGTTTCGTTCATTAGGAAATCTCACCTTAGTTGCCAGGGCTTCAGCGCTCTCTCGACAAGTCTTCTCTATTTCAAGATGGTTCTGCATACAATTCACTTCCTCTATCACCATGTGAGAGACTAGGAATGAGGGGGGAAAAGTCTCAGCATTCAGAGATTAGTCAGCTATTCCAGAAGCCCACGCATCTTGCCCCATGATCAAGAATACTTCAATTCTTTCGCTGGCCAGACCTTTAGGGATGGTGAGGGAAAGTGTTTAAGATGCCACCCTAGTTAAATCGGAGCTGATATTTGAATGCAGAAAGGAAAAAAAGAACACAACAAAGAACTTTTATTGCTACAGGCACATTCTAAGAAAGCTATTTAAGATTATTTTTAAGTGTCTATTTTCACTGTAGCTTTTTTTGTAACTGCCAATTTAAGCAAAAGGTCCACATAAATAGTGACAAATGTGACTTCTTTTTCTTACAGGATATACAGTTGGACCTAATAAGGAAAATTAGCTAAAGAGAAAATTTTAAAACTTACATCTTGAGTTGATCCCATACCTGTAATATTAATGTGGCAGTTTAGCTGAGTTTTGCTACAGTCTTTATTAGTGACCCAGTGGGATTCACTATTATTTCATAAACTCCAGGGCAGAGAAGTATACAGCAACAAGATTTTTGTGCTATTAATATATAATAATGAAAACAGATGCTAATGAGTTGTATCCCAGACTGTCAGAAAGATTGAAAAAAATAAAATTTTGTTATTTTAACACTGCTTGAAAAATAGTCCTTTTCAGATTTTTTCTTCTTATTTTTTGGTAGCTGGTTTATATACTTAGAGGTTTAAAGGTACAAAGTAACCGGGAACTTGAATTATACTTTGAAGAACAAGTAAGAAGAATGCCAATTCCTTCCACCCATCTTCCTAGCTAAAAGAAAATGCTCAGAATCTCAAACTTACTTAACTACACAGACAGGTAAACTTACTGACGTGTGTCTGGCTTCACAAAAGAAAAATGAAGGATACCCAAACGAGAAACCCAACAAAGTTAGGCGCGAAGCCTTGGGCTCACGTAACACAAAGAGAGATTACTTTTGCTTCATTTAAGCTTCATTAACCTGTAATTATGATGATTAAACTCAGGGGAGAAAAAAAAAAAATTTCTCTCCGAATTAAAAAAAAAAAAATGTATTACTCCCTAAGTCTGTCCAAAGTTCTTATTATGTTAATATTCAAATTCATAAAGCAGCCCTAAATGGCCAGAAACATCTCTAACCTTGACATTTTTTCCGGGGGGGGGGGGGGGGGGTAATAATAATCTGCAGCAAATGCAGGCCAACCAAAAACCACTTAACTAATTAGTAGTTGCAGTCAGCGAGAAAAAACATGAATCAACACTGTTATTACAAGTGGCACATTTGAGTGGCATCTAATTATGACTTGATGAGCACGATCCTTGCATTATCAACATTACTACCGCATCCCATCAGGCCCTAAAAGCTGCTGATGGCATTGACTTCGAGAAACTCCCACTGCAGGGCACGGCGGCACCCAACAATCGGCCTGGCAGGGGCCCCCCTCACGAAATGACACGTTAAGCGTAATTACTGGTAAGGCATTGTAAATAAACAGGATTGGAAGTGAAAATGGTACCGAGTGCATAAGACACAATCTGACACATTGGAAGTGGCAGCCTTAATTGAGAGTTTCTTTGACTGCTCAAGATCATTTCAGGCGCATTTCTCCGGCGACAGTGATTATAACTGTGGAGACAGACGGCATAATGGTATCAGCACTGCTGACAGAGCAGTGAATTAAATTGTATCTGCTGTTGTGTGAAAGCCTTGATGAGAGGTACAGATGCCTTAGTGGTCTTATCATTATAACACAATGGTCATGTTGTCATCAACCTTTCTGGCTCCAATTGAAAAGAAATGATTGTGTGTGGAGGCTGGCCCCCCCCCCACACACACACACTCCCCCCCTCCACGCCACCCCCTCCTCCTCTTCTATCTCTTGTTCTGAATAGAACCAATTTTCAGAGAGCTATGAAATCACGCAATAGGTCCTAAAATGCAGCTGCTTGGCATACAAACGGGTCCCCATTAAACTGGAATCACACACAATATGTGTTTATGCCAGGAGAACAAATAGAAGCTGAACACAGACCAAGTTTATTCACACACACAAAGCCCGTGTAGCTCTTCATCAATATAATTGCCTTTTATATTGTAGTTTAAATAATGGGCTCTATTATTTCCTTAAAATCCTAATATTCCTGGCACTTTATCACTATATTTACAAGGTAGGTTCTTCAAAAAATGCAGAGGAAAGAGAAAAGAAACCTATACAATTTTTTTTTTTTCTTTTACAAACATCAAATATGACTTTGAATTTTTAGCCTTAACTACTTGACATCTTCTGCCACAATCTGGTATTTCCACTATCATAACAAAAACATAAACACTCTGCATGTTTCATAGGAATTCGGCTTTTTATTCAATAACATTCTTGCTCCTGGGAAGTGTAAGAAAAAATTATTCCACAGTCACAAGGTTTAGGCCTAGCAAAAAAAGAAATAACAACATGTATTTTCCAAACATTTTGTAAAAAGCTTCCCTGTGATTTAACTTGATAAACTTCGCGAGGTAGCACTAGCCCACATTTTCTCCAATTCTGCTATGGAATACCCCGTCACATGAAGGGTTTTTACTTCTTCCTTTAAGAGGGAACAGCACAAATAAAAAATGGTGCTTTAATTTTTAGTCTAAAAAACTGTCCCAATGCTAAACTGGTATCAGAGAACCCTGCTTAGCAATTTTCTAGATTCAAAAGGGAGGAACATATTCCAAAGAGCATTTATACCTTTAAGAAGTATGACCCTGTTTCCAAAACCACATGTCACGTCACGTGACACAAAACTTCTTTTAATATACATAAGTATTTGCACCTATAAGAGGATAAACATTTTAAAACCCTTTAATTGTTCATTTAATGATTTGCCTAAGGTTCTAAAATCAGGCTTGTCTCACAATATTCACAATCCATGACCACTGCACCTAAACCACCTATAATTTGAATGACATGAAGGCTTAAAAAAAACAAAAAGAATGAGCTTTAAAATAAAATGACCCTATTCGTGCAACTACGTTTTAAAAATCCTAGCATTTTGGAAATGCTTACTGAAATAGTTACAGATAAAATATGATGACTGGACTTAGTTTCAAAATAATCTGAGGTCAGTGAGCATGGGTGAGTGGATGTACAGAAGAAAGAAGATTGGCCATGAGTTGATAAACGTGTTGGGTACACGGTAGTTCATGATACTATTCCTCACTTTTGTATAAACTTGAAATTTTCCATAATAAAAGTTTTTTGAATGATTCTGAGAACTCAGAAGTGTGGCCTAAAAATACATCATTTATTGTTTCTCTCAAGTTGAGTTGAATTAGCAAAGTTTGACTCTTCTCTTCCATGACCCCAAAACATGCCTGCACACTTAGCATTAAAGAATACATGACAGTCTGAGGCAGTAGTCGGCAAACTGCAGCTCACGAGCCACATGGGGCCCTTTGGCCCCTTGAGTTTTTAGCAAAGGCCAGCTTACGAGTACCCTAATTAAGTTAATAACAATGGCCTACCTATATAGTTTCAGTTTAAAAATTTTGGCTCTCAAAAGAAATTTCAATCATTGTACTGTTGATATTTGGCTCTGTTGACTAATGAGTTTGCTGGCACTGGTGTAGGGGAACTGGGTCTTTTAAAAACTTGTGTTTGTCTTTTACTAACTGTGAGTACTAGAGCAGAGATTTATTTTTTCTGCTCCTGTCTAACTCTCTTGCACTTAGCGCACTGCTATGTTCATGTTATCATGTTACCATGTTTGTGCGTGTTTCTAGGACTGGGAAAATATGTCAGGCCTAAGTTCACCTGTGAATACCCTTTTACAGAAATGTTCTCCGCCATGGAGAATGGCTTGGGGTAACAACCACCATCGCCAGTTGAACTAACTCTGTATCCAGCCTTGCGCTAAACCCTTTGCATGGATTCTCTCATGGATTCTCTCATGAATCCTCATGACCTCCCTGGGAGGAAGGTATTGTCGCAGCAAATTTATATCTGAGAGCCCTGAGGCCCAGAGAAGTGAAGTAACAAACCCCCGAGGACAGAGGTCCAATTGCTAAAACCCAACCAAACCTATTTCCAGGGGACTCGGATTTTCTACGTTCCCTTCTAACCTGTCATATTTAAAGGTGATACCACCCAGGAGGCTGCTTCCTGAGCTAAGCACCTCTCCATCCAGCCACCTCTCAACAATATCTAGACGCCAGGATGTCTGTGAGGTGTGCATGGTGAACGTACCGGAAGTCCGTCTGCAGCATCAGATAACGTGGGAGGGTTTTCATTGTAGTAAGAAAACAGACATGGAAGCCGCCCGGCATGGGGATACTGGTGTGCCCTACACCTGGGCTAAGGGTCTCCGGTGGAGGCCTGAGTTCACGAAAGCGCTGTCTTTACTGCTACTTTTACAGGAGCCTGTCTTTCTAGGAAACACGGCTTTGCTATGAAGTGGTATTGTCGTGCAGAAATACAGGAAAAATGCACAGGAAGAGCTGGTGGAGGGCCAAGAACAGCACGGAAATGCGGGGTGGGCAACAGTGGGATCATCTTTTTTTTAAAATATATTTTATTGATTTTCTTACAGAGAGGAAGGGAGAGAGATAGAGAGCTAGAAACATCGATGAGAGAGAGCAACTGCCTCTTGCACACCCCTTACTGGGGATGTGCCCGCAACCAATGTTCATGCCCTTGACCGGAATCGAACCTGGGACCCTTGAGTCCGCAGACCGACGCTCTACCGCTGAGCCAAACCGGTTTCGGCACAAAGAACATTCTTTTGAGTTAATAAAGCTATTGTAATGATCACGACCTGCCATGTCATTTTTCCGTACCAACAACTATAAACCTACTTTTGCCTGCCCCTGTATGGCCCAAACCAGTGGGGAAAAGCAGGCTAAGCCAGGGAGAGTAGAGGTTGCCAGTTTGACTCCTGGTCAGGGCACATGCCTGGTGGGGGCACACAGGAGGCAGCTGATCGATGTTTCCCCTCTCCCTTCCTCTCTCTGTAAAACTCAATTTTTAAAAAAAAAAAAAAAAAGGGTTTTTTTTTTGTTTTTTTGTTTTTAAGTAATGGACTTCAGACTCAATTTTCTAAAAAATATGTAAAGCTTTCTTGGTCCCCACTAAAAAGTCCCACAAGAACTTCCCACTGCACACAGTGCGCCCACCTACGGCCCATATTTAATGCAGCCCCTTAACTGGTCACAAGGTCAATGGCATAATGTGGATGTGACACTGGGTATCAGCACAATGTGAGGACATCTCGTTTCTCCTGCATGGGAGGATGGGGGGAAGGCGAGAGAAAATCTCACGCAACTGTAATTCATACATGCACACGCAGGAGTGATTTCTGTCACAGCACACTGGCCTCCACGACAGGTCACATCAACCATTCCCCGTGGCTTTTCTTCACTCCAGCAGATGCTTGCAGTAAACCGGCTATTGCCATGCAACTGCAAGGCTGCACTTTCCTAGCCGTTCTATCTTCAAGGAGAATACAGTGTTTTCTTCCGTAAGTGACCAAGTGAACAAGGTGATATAACCGAAGAGCCTGCGGATGCAGCATCTGCAGGGCAGTGGAGGAAGGCCCTGCTGCCAGGGGTGATGTGGTCACGTTCCCTGCTCAGGTCCGGCCCTGTTCCCAGGACACATTCCCTTGTGATCTTTCTGAGTGTCCTCACATATGTTTTATCGTAGGGGATAACGTGCTATACCACATTTATATCCCATAAAAATTAACACGGCAAACACTTAGAAATAAGTATTACAACTTCCGTGGGAGAAGGACCTTCCTTGGGGAGGGGCCTGTTTCTAACTTTCAGACCTTAACATTCTGTGAATCTAGGATTGCTTCTTTATACCCTAAGGAACTAATCGTGTAAAGATGGATGTGCTATAGGAATACTTTATAACAGCTAAAAACCAGATAGAATCCATCTACCACGGAAGAAACATTTAAATAAATGATGGTACTATCATATAACAGAATACTATGGGCAACAATTAAAACTAATAATACATTTCTCCTGGTGTGCAGAGATGACCCTAATATAGTGTTGACTGCAAAGCTAAAGGCAAAGTATGACTATATTCCTGGGAGAGAGATATATTATACAGATAAAAGGCCAGGGAAGAGAAACTGCAAAATACTAACATCGGCTTTTCTCAAAAAGTCTAGATGACAAGGAATTTTTGTTCTCCTTTAACTGTTCTGAGCATGCAGTAACATTTTTTACAATAAGCACAAACTGTCTTTTATGATAACACACTCATAAAATATTAATATTCATTCCATTTCTTTAAGAATCACAGTAATGCCAGGGCATGAAGGGGGCAAATGGGAAGACAATTCTTGCTTTCTTGGATACCCAAGGCATCAGTAACTAAACATAGGGGACATGTCTACCCACGTAAGCCCCAAACACAGCGCTGTGTGTTGTAACAACTCCAATGAAATGCTTACGTACTCTTCTCAAATTCCTCCAGTTTTCTAACAGCTTCGTCTCGTTCTTGCCTGATTTTGTCACACTGAAATGAGAAAAGACGGTAAGAGTGAATTTGGATCATAAGTCTGGAAAGACAAGAAAGAGCAAACTTATAAACAATAGCAACTTTGTGAAAAGAAAACAAAAATTAAAAACCTTTTAAAAAGCACGAATGGTCTCACAGGATTTGAACTGCTCAACCAGCCTGGGCCTACTTTCTCGGGCCTTTTAAGATAATGACTCACCTTACTGCTTCTGATCAGCTGAGTAGCAGACCAATTTAACATCCTTTGGCGGAAATACATTCACTCTTTAAGAGAAGAGTTGTGCCTCTTAAGTAGGTATTTTGCAAATCCAGGGGGCACCCCACTCCCTTGCAGGTCAGGTTCCCTGAAACTGGAGGGTTTCAAATATCCAGAACAGCGGCACACAAAGTGGAGTGACCCCTATAGGAAGTGACCACCACATGGAGATAAACCGCTGCCCTGAGCACTCTCTGGCTCAAGGAAAAATCATCCTTGTGTCCTTAGAGTTCTAAATAGCAGGCAGCATGTAAAAGGAAAGAAGATAGAATATTCCACAATAAGCATGTCATTTACATCAACAAATGGTACTATCATATAGTACCATTTTTCCTTTTAAAAGGTGGGAGGACTCATCGAAAAATCTTTGGGAGGTAAGACCATAAAAGGAAAAAAAAAAAACCAGCACACACCCAAAAAACTACTGAAGCATGAGGACCTTTCAGGATATCTGATATAGAAACAAGTATTTAATACTTTAACAGGCCCTGAAGGTATAAATGAATTTTTTTTTAAAGCCTAATATTCATTATGAGGACTAAATTCACTTTACCCTGAATTTCACAAAATGGGCAAGTATAATACTTTTAGGAAGATTTTTCTCCAGTCTAAAACTTTAAAAAGTGAGATTAGCTATTAGAGTGAGCATTAACATCTTAATTTTGTGGATTATTTTAATAAGAGGACTATTTGAATAAAACACAACTTTATATAATATTTTAATCCTACTATGCCAGATAAATACACTGAGTGGCCATATTATTATGATCTCTGAAGGCATAATAATCTGACCACTCAATGCATATCCTATATAATAAAAGGCTAATATGCAAATTATCCCCTCAACCAGGAGTTCGACCAGCAGGCAGGCCTGCCAACTGCCCATGTTCCCTCCTCCTGGCCAGCTGAACACACACACACACACACACACACACACACACACACTGAGTGGCCAGATTATTATGTGTTCAGAGATCATAACAATCCAGCCACTCAGTGTATATTAGGATTTCATGCCTTTGGATATTTCAAATTTCTATGGCAAAAAAATAATGATGCCACTGACAATGTGAAAAACTCAAATGAAAATGGTGAGATAATCTCATCTAACCGACTGGCAAAAACTGAAAAAGTCTAATGCCAGGAGCTGGAAACTCACATACTGCTAGTGGGAGTGTCACCAGGCATAACTACTTTGGAAATAAACTAAACTGAAAATGCACACACCCCATGTATGACTCAGCAGTTCTACTCCAGGGCTCTATTCATGGAATCTCTAGTAATGTGTACAAGATGATATATACAAACATGCCGAGCATTTATAGCAACAATAAGTCATGGTATACTCATATACTACACTGTGAAATACGCAGTGAAGATGAATGTGTGTGTGTGTGTGTGTGTGTGTGTGTGTGTGTGTGTGAGTGAGTATTTCATGATACATATAGCATATATAAAAATACAAAAACATAAAATGGAAGAAATAGACAAAATTTATGAAAAGATAGGGAGGGGAAGGAGGCTCTGGTTGGGGAACAGAGATGCTATTCAAAAATTGTATCAGAAGCATTCTTTATTTTTTAATTTCAACAAAAATAATTTAATTCTGTATTTGCATATCTGTTGTTTTATTCTCTTCCCTTTTCGGCACTTTTAAAATATTTTCAAAATAAAAATAAAGTAGAGAAGCAAACAATTCAGTTTTCCTCTTTAGTCTCCCAAGAACACAAACTTAAAAAAAAAAACCCTGGGTAAACCCACTCTGACTAGAGTACACGAAACCAGTACACAGAGCTAAATTAGCAAAGCTGTTCACTGCATGCTTATCTTAAAGGAGAAGGCATACTGTGGTCCCCCTTATCCGTGGGGGACACGTACCAAGACCCCACCAGTAGATGCCTTAAACTGTGGATAGTAGCATACCCTATATATGCTATGTTTTCTCCTATACATAGATACCGAAGGTAACGTTTAATTAATAAGTTAGGCTCAGTAAGAGATTAACAATAATAATAAAATAGGACAATTATAACTATATATATATATATATAGTAAAAGTTATATTAATGTGGTGTATCTCCCCCGACCCCCTCTCTCTTTCTCAATCTCTCGAAATCTCTGATAACCGATCTGATAACTGAGGGCCACTAAGCACTCCTGTGTGGGTGGCACGCCCAGCATAGCTAGCTGGACAAAGGGATGACTCACTCCCAGACGGGATGGAACAGGATGTCGGAAGAGTTTATTGTCCTCCTCAGAACGGCACGCAATTTAGAACTTACAAACCGTTTATTTCTGAACTTTCCCATTTACTATTCTCAGACCATAGTTGACCGAGGGTAACTGAACCCTAAAAAAATGAAACCACAGACAAGGGGATACTACCTTTCATTAGGTTTTCTTGTGGAGGGAAAAAAATTTTGTCTAATATGGTTTCTTGTTCCAGCCTAACAAACTTACTACATTTATTGTTGTTGTTGTTGTTGTTGTTGTTGTGTGTATGTGTGTTTATGTTTAAAATTCTAAACACTGCCCGGCTCATGGGTTGAGTGTCAACTTATGAACGGGGAGGTGATGGTTTGATTCCCAGTCAGGGTACATACCCAGGTTGTGGACTTGATCCCCAATAGGTGCGTGCAGGAGGCAGCCAATCAATGATTCTCATCACTAATGTTTCTCTCTCTCCTTCTCCCTTCCTCTCTGAAATCAATAAAAACATGTTAATAAAATTTTAAAAAAAGTCACCAACTGACATCACACACAAACCACCAATGCAGCTACCATTTACAGTTTGATTCCCAGTCAGGGCACATACCTGGGTTGTGGCTCCATCTCACTGGTCCTTAGCAACACGTGGCAACTCTAGGTAAGCTTACACCAATGCCCCGCAAGGAAGGCTTTATGCCGTGCTCTCTGCTCGTAAGGTACAGCAGACGGCTTTGCTTAGTAACAGGTCTCAACCCCACAGTCACATTCCGACCTGCGAGTGATCCGTGTCTATAGTATAGCGAGGTACCCCGCCTAGGCACGAACCCCGGGGTCTTCACTGGCAGATTCAGAAGCTGTCCCCCACCCCAGCTGTGTTCTCTCAGGGGGCTTCATGTGGCCTGGCTTTCTATTTTCTACAACCACATTAGGACAGAACTGGCAGCCACAGAATTCACCATCTGCTATGATTACTGAAAGGGGTGTGTGTGGGGGGGGAGGATGGAGGGAGTGGAGGGGGAGGGATCTACATATGCTGCGAATGCAGCTTATTCTCACCCAGAGCTGAACAAACTAGGAGCGACAGGCCCATTCACTCGGCAGAAATCCAAACACCCACTTATTTCGTCATTTCAGGTGAACCCACAAAAATATCTTGTAACCTCGATCTCCTGGCTCCCCACAGAGAAAAGCCAGCAAGGGCTGTGGGCCTTTGGGGATGAAATGTTTCATCTTTATGTCCCACAGGGACCCCTCACCCACCCTGCCCCTGCCGCTCCCCTGCTCCTGCAGCTGCACCATTTGTAGAAATGGCTTCCTTTTTGTCTGAGAATTGCTCATGAAGACTTTGCAATAGCAACAGATGTTCGTAGGCCCACGTGGCTTAATTACGGTGTCCCGTGATGCTCTGCAGCCCGGGGCTGGGGGGAAACCAGCAGCACCAGCACCGGTTGCTTTGAGCAAACGAGATAACGTTATGCAGCCCTTTCTGCAGCGGTGAATGGACCAGAGTAGTGGTCGGCAAACTCGTTAGTTCACAGAGCCAAATATCAACAGCACAACGATTGAGATTTCTTTGGAGAGCCACATTTCTCAAACTTAAACTTTTTCTAAAGCCACTTCTTCAAAATAGACTCGCCCAGGCCGTGGTATTTTGTGGAAGAGCCACACTCAAGGGGCCAAAGAGCCGCATGTGGCTCGCGAGCCGCAGTGTGCCGACCATGGAGTTAAATCATTCCCACTAGGATGGACTTCCTTTCAGTGTCTCTCTCCTTTGCTGGTGTTCTTTCTTCCAATTCAATGCTTTTTCCCCCCTCCCGTTTCCAGAGGCAATAAAGTCGTGGCCGCCGGAGAGCTGCCTCAGGAGCATTCTCCACATTCTGGGGATTGCGTGTCCGAGGGGCGCACATGTCATCCGCCCGGAGATCCCTGCTCTTTGTTTCTGGATAGATTGCTGTTAATAAGAGACTCATTTTCACTTTCCAACTGCTAAGTAATTACTTTCTCTCTGGCACGACCACTTGCCATTCTGCTCTAAAGAAACTGCATGCATATGGATGTATTATGCATGAACAGTTAGCATAATGGGTGCGTATCTTGCTCTTGAAAAGTGGCTTCTTGATTGATTTAAAAAATAAAAGAAATGAAATGTACACGACAGGAAGAAACTTTGACCACAGACAACCAAGCCGAGATGCAGACGGTATTGTCTTCCTTGCTGCTCGAAATGCAAATCTTGGGCAGGGTCGGCCTCCTTCCCCCTTCACGCCGCGTTCCTGGCGAGCGGACAGAATGGCCGGTGCATGGTGACAGTTGCCCAAATGACATCTAATCAGTCACGTAAATATGTATTTGTTTCAAAACTCCATCTCAGTTCCTAATATTCAACACAAACACGTTCTGTTGGAAGGCATTCTTCTGCTGCACAGATTTCCTTCTTCCTATGCCTGCTCCACGCACACCCCCCCCCCCAGCCTCAGACAGCTGACAGCGATGCCACTCGTGCTCAGGAGCCTTTGCCGCCCCCACGTAGGAAAACCCCCCGAACGGTTACGATAAGGATCCTGAGTGAGTCACTAGAGAATGCCCTTCTATTGAAGAAGCATGATGAACATTTGACTTGGAAATTGCTTCACAGGCAAAGTAAGACATTTGACTTGGTTGATTCCAAAATAACTAGTTCTCTATTTTCCCAGACACCCCCCACCCCCAACCACAAAACAATTTGGGTTGCTGACTTCAATAGGATAGGCTTCCTTGCTTTTTAACATGCTGTTGATAACGTTCTTTAGAAACTAGGGGAGAAAAAAATAACAGAAAGTAGAACCCTTTCCAACATCTCCACTTATTTTGATGTTAGAAATTAAAAAAAAAAAAAAAAACTAAAAAAAAAAAAAACCCTGAAGTTTTCACATTTTAATCCAACCCATACCACGTATAGATGGTATGGGTTGGATGTTTTGATAATAATGAACGTGTGTTGATCAAATGTGGTAAGTACATAAGAAATACTCAGATGTTTTATTACAAAGAAGCAAACAATTAATTCTGCTCCTAAGAGAATCAGAGAAGACTTTAAAAACAGTAAGTGGCATGTAAGCCACGCATGAGTAGCTGTGAAGAGCATCGCACATGGCTCTAAGTAGGAACCCGTGTCTTTGTCCTTTTCTCATCCACCCCCAAATCCTAGGTGTTCACTGCTATCACCACAGTTTCTTACAGTTATTTGCCAACTTGCCTGTGCCCCTCGGTAGAGTGGTTTTTACACAGGCTAGGAACTGCATGGGCATTTTGTTACCCCCGTACTCAGAAGCCATTCAACAGAAAGCTTTTCCTTCAAAAAGCTTCCCTTATCAACTCAAAAAGATTCCGATCCCACCTTCAAAGACACTGATAAAAACCACCAAATGACCATCATTACATTCTTCTTAAAAAGGGAAAACTGCCCTGACTGGTTTGGCCCAGTGGATAGAGCATCAGCCTGCAGACTGAAGGGTCTCAGGTTTGATTCCAGTCAAGGGCATGTACCTTGGTTGCGGGCACATCCCCAGTAGGGGGTGTGCAGAAAGCAGCTGATCGATGTTTCTAACTCTCTGTTCCTCTCCCTTCCTCTCTGTAAAAAAAATAAAAATAAAAATAAAAGATATATTTAATTGAGAGATAGAGATAGAGATAGAGATAGAGATAGAGAGAGAGAGAGAGAGAGAGAGAGAGAGAGAGAAGATCATGACAACCTTGGCCCACCCTCCCAAAATCTCCAACTCTTATCCTTGGGAGGCAGGCATGTCAGGAATGCAGGATGTCGGAAACTGTATGCACACACCCATACAGGTGGATTTTACTGACAAAGATTGATCAGAAACTCAACGTTCAGTTTCTAGATGCAAAAGGATAGACAAAGGATCCAGGAAAGCCCTGAGTCTGACCATGTGTGGAGAGTTCACGAGCTTACAATAAAGAATTGTGAACAAGACCGAGGCTTCGTGGGAACGTTCATTAGCTCCCGTCAGTTCACCTCCTTCATGGGGATGGGGGTGCTCAGAAGACCCACATTTGAGTCTAGAGCCTGCTGGACCCTGAGGTCCCGTTCTCCGGGAGTGGAGCCGGCCCAGGGCTGTCTGAAGCATCAATAAGGGAGATAAAGGAGAGCACATGATCCCTTGGTGACTTAGTAATGAACACAGCCTTTTAAGGAAGTTCATGTCCTACCACTCATCTCAACAGAGGAGATGCCAAACAAAGCCTAAAAAATTCTTACCCACCCTAGCCAGTTTGGCTCAGTGGATAGAGCACTGGCCTGTGGAAGGAAGAGTCCCGGGTTCAATTCCAGTCAGAGGCACATACCTAATTGCAGGCTTGATATTTGACCCTGGTCGGGGTGCATGCGGGAGGCAACCAATGGATGTGTCTCTCTCACATCAATGTTTCTCTCTGTCTCTTCCCTTCCCTTTCACTCTCTTTAAAATGTATGTGTGTGTGCATGCGTGCGCGCACGCGCGCGCGCGTGTGTGTGTGTGTGTGTATATATAGTGTGTGTGTGTATATATATATATATTATAGTGTGTGTGTGTATATATATATAGTGTGTGTGTGTATATATAGTGTGTGTATATATATAGTGTGTGTGTGTATAGTGTGTGTGTGTATATATATAGTGTGTGTGTATATATAGTGTGTGTATGTGTATATATATAATGTGTGTATATATATAGTGTGTATATATAGTGTGTGTATATAGTGTGTGTGTATATATATAGTGTGTGTATATAGTGTGTGTGTATATATATAGTGTGTGTGTATATATATAGTGTGTGTTTGTGTATATATATAGTGTGTGTATATATATTGTGTGTGTGTATATATATAGTGTGTGTGTATATATATAGTGTGTGTTTGTGTATATATAGTGTGTGTATATATATATATATAGTGTGTGTGTATATATATAGTGTGTGTGTTTGTGTATATATATAGTGTGTATATATATAGTGTGTGTGTATAGTGTGTGTGTGTATATATAGTGTGTGTGTATATATAGTGTGTGTATGTATATATATATAGTGTGTGTGTATATATAGTGTGTGTATGTATGTATGTGTGTGTGTGTGTATATATATATATATCATCCAAAAGAATCATACCCACTGTCTCTTCCCAGGGATAAGGTTAATGAACAAAGACAGGCAAACTTAACGTGGACCTGTGGGAGGGAGAAATAACTTGCCATTTATTTTTGGGGTCCCTTCCACTCGTGCAAAATGTCCCCACCTCACATTAACTATGGCACGTGGAGTCTTACTTTAGATTCCCGTCCTTGATTGATTCCCGGAACTCTGGGTGGGGGCCATGAGGCAAGAACGGCCAGCACACCCGCTGACGCGGAGGAGACAAAGATCATGCCGCCAGGCACACGCCAGTGCGTGGCCAGAGAAAATGGTGCCCTCCGCTTACCACGCCCGGAACCACAGCTGCTTTTACTCATTCTGTGCTGCAGAAAAGGCTTTTATTATAGGTTGCCCTCCTTGGTAACGCAGCCCCCCTTTGAGGGGGAAATCTTCAGTAATAAGCCTGCTAGTCTTTTAACAGAAGATAAACAGAGTGCGGCGAGCTTAAAACCACTCTATTTTTCTTCTACCCGAGCACACAGGATTCCACGTCGCCTTCACGTCCTTTCTTCCCGTTTCTGTTAATAGTTATTTTTAAAGAATTAGAACAGAAGCAGGTCAATAATGCATACAGACGTGACAAAAGTATTAGACCATTCTCTGTGCAGAGAAACGTGAAAACAGTTGATGGGCTAAGATCATTTATAAGCTTTCTTTTACCAAATGCATTTTCCCTGTGATTCCACTCACATAACGGATGATTCCGTTAAACCCTCCCTGCAGAAAGTGGCTCTCAGTTCAACAACCACTATCACCACCAACACAGGAGCTTACGGGACATCTATTTGTTGGGGCAATGCTAGGGCTGGCTACAAGGAAGCAAGAATGAAAGAAGAGACAACAAGAAATGTATTCTTCCTCTCCGCTGTTCCTTTTCTTCTAGGTCCTTCCTTTTCCAGCCTCTGAAGACACTTGTCTGCTTCCCCTCCTCACAACTTCTAGGTTACGTCAAAGAGTTCTCCTGAATTAACCCTTCTGCCTGGTTTTGTTTTTCCCCTCTTGGGGCCAGGGACATCCATGGGGGAGACATCCAAGGAAAAGCAAATTTCATTCATGTCTACAAACAAGAATGGGCGGTTCTGTTCTCGCCGACTGTCCATTATCTATTCAGTCCTTCTACTTTTTTAAAAAAATTAGCCTTCCCTTCCATTTGCCCCCTCCTTAAATTTCCAGGGAACGAACACACACACACACACACACACACACACACACACACACGCACGCACTCACGAATTTTCAATCAACACGTTCAGAGTCAACATGGCAAGACGCTTGTAAATGTGAATGGTTCTGTTCTCGCCTACTGTCCATTATCTATTCAGTCCTTCTACTTTTTAAAAAAAATTTATCCTTCCCTTCCATTTGTCCCCTCCTTAAATTTCCAGGGTACGAACACACACACACACACACACACACACACACACACGCACTCACGAATTTCAATCAACAGGTTCAGAGTCAACATGGCAAGACGCTTGTAAATGTGAGTTCCATTACTTAACAGTCTAAAAATAAAACTTCAAGGGTCCCTGAAACTCATCACCAGGCTTCCCCATCTTCAAATTGGGTTTTTCCCAATTCCCAGCATATTATTTACATCCTTAGAGGAAGTTAAGCAGACGCAAAGTTTATGGAGGCCTTTGGGCTAACCACCCCATGATTCACTGCACGCAGCTCCCTCCAGAATCTAGTACATCTGAACCCCGAAAGTACATGTGTCAGGCCTTCGATTCCATCGCCAGAATCCCAAATCTGACAGCTGGGGGAAAGCAGAGTTCTTGGGGGCCCGCGCTGCTTGGCCCGGTGCCTGGCTGCATTTAGCTGGGTAGTTAATCCCCCCGCGCAGCGCCCACTGTGGCAGGCCTGCTATTCTTCATCATCTGGAGCCCAGAGTTGATATAAGCTTGAGCCACACATGCAGGAGAAAAGAAAAAAAACAAAACAAACACACACACACACACACACACAAAAAAAAAACAACCCACTCCATTCGCATTCGCAACTGAAATTGGTGGCAGAACAATGCACCATGCCATGTAGGCTTTCACACATGGGAGAGAGGAAAGAAAGGGTGGAGTACAAACCTTCTCCTTTGTTTTCTCGTTCTCTGCTCTGAGGTCTTCATATTCGCCAATTGCTAAAAGGGAAAAAGAAAAGAGAAAGCCATGTTATATAACCTGCCGAAAGTTTACTGTAGGAAACCCTGGGACATCCCCCCAACTACCCGCGCTTGTCGATTTACTAGGTTTTGGTGCAGAAGAGGCCACAGAAGGGCTTCTGCTTCTAGAGGAAGGAAAAGAAAGAGACCGTAGCAGAGGAGTGCCCACCATGCCAAACTCCAGTTCTCCCCAGGTCATTAGGGAGACAGACCTGGGAGCCACAGGTGGCCTCTGACAAGTCACTTCTCTTTGGTACCCAGACTGGGTCCTGGCAGGCGGGTGGTCCCTGATGTTCCTTTCAGCACCATTAGTTGGTGGTGCTGTGATCGGGTTTGGTTTTTAATCAGCCGCCAGAAAATACGGTCGGCTTACACGTCCCACGCCATGTCACACATCTGCTGTAGCATCCACAGAGCAACACTGCTCCTGCTCTGAGCAGTCAGCTCAGAACAACCGCTTTCAGGCACTGCGAGACCCTCCTGCCCCAGACCCCGCACACTAGCCAGATAAATTTCCTTGTGTTGGAAAAACGTGTGAATTGCTTAAAAATATTCCCAACTACATGGAGGAGGAAAACAGCAGTTTCAACTCATAACCCTCTATTGCCAGAAAAAATAATCTGAATCCCCCACAGTCATCTTTTAGTCAAAGCATGATTTTTATTTTTTAAATAAATATGTTTTTATTAATAGAGGAAGGGAGAGAGATAAAGACAGAAACATGAATGAGAGACTTCGACCTGCTGCCTCTTGCACGCCACCTACTGGGGACTGAGCCTACAACTCAGGCATGTGCCCTGACTGGGAGTCAAACCAGTGACCTCTTGGTTCATGGGTCCATGCTCAACCATTGAGCCACACTGGCTGGGCCAAAGCACCATTTTTAGATACACTCACAGCTGATGATGCTATATTCAGAGCATTGTGACTGGAAGAAAGAGAAGGACCTGGGGTTGATGACGGAGCACAGTGCCTTGGGTAGGCCTCACAGAACTGCTGCCCACGCCCAGCCCAACACCTTGACTGTGAACACACGCCAGGAAATCATCCGATTGGAATTTTATACCTTCACTCTATAAAAATGTAGTTGGATTTATATACAAAGTTATTTCTTTTAAAAAAGAAGAAGACAAATAGAACTTTCTATTTCTATGAATCACCTAAATATAAAAATAAAAAATCTGAAATCAGAGCTTCAAGAACATCCCAGACATCTATCCGGTCATTAATTCTAGAAGTGTCTGATTCTAACCACTGAAACAGACAACTCACAGGGTAAAGTGCATGTTTTGTTTCTTCCAAAGGAGATACAAAGGGTTTAGAATAGCTACCGTGGTGGTAGGACCAACATCTGACAATCCAATTCCAATGGACAGACATTCACAGGAACCTGCCACCAAGGTCCAGGAGTTTTATTAGCATCCCATGACCAAGTAAATAAGAATTAAAGCCACACGCCAAAAAGGAAAACTAGCCCAGAACGCAGATGAATGGATACATGTAAAGATATAGCCATTTTAAAAATAACTCCATCCCAACAGGAAAGATTTGATTGACCACAGAATGCAGCTCTCCCACACCACCTCCTCCTCAGCCTCCACCACACACACACACACACAAACCCATGGTTCTGAAAAAAAAAAAAAATCACTAAAAGCCCTCCCCTCCCTCCACATTTTTTTTTTTTAAACAAGCCAAAAGAACTAAGGGATGCTAAACATATGCACTTATGCCATTGGGTAATCTATGCTCATAATTCCAGATCTTATTACTACATGTAACATTGCTTGGAAAAATAAATATAGACTTTACTGAGAAACTTTGCATTCGTTTACTTGACATTTAAAGGTATCTGCAGATGAAGCTGAAAAATCCCAATTGATTTACCACTCTGTTCTTATTGACCTACTTTACAGACGTACAAAACAGACAATAAAGGCTTCTAAAACCATGATCTCATAGTGATATTAAGAAAAATGTTTTTGTATTTAAAACATCAGATAATGGCTTGGAAGGCTTTTGAAAAATACCGATACTATTCTTCCATTATATTGCCAATAGAATTCAGATGAAGCATTATAGACTCCCAATGACTGGGTCTTTATGAAAAGGGTTCATTAAGAACCCTTCACCTATTGTGTCTTAATGGAAATCACAGAAAACATGCTTTATTGTGATTATGTGTGAGTTAAAAATAATACGAAAGTCGGGTACAGGGAAAGGAAAAGAAAGGTGTGAGAAGAATTCAACCCCTTGGGAGAGGGGAGAGGGACAAGGCATAAGAGGAAAGAAAAGTTACTAATAGTTTTTATTTCTTTGACGTTGGAAAACCAAGCTCATTGTTCTAAACAACATTTACACACACACACACACACACATACACTAGTGAAAAATATGTAACCATCCTCAGCAAAACTGGCCCAACAGGAAGTGACCTACATTATTCAGTTACTTCTTTTTCTGGCAAGTGTGAAGGGTCACAGAAAAAGCCTTATTGTTCCGGAACAGGCTCACAGTGGGACAAATTTAAGTCCGTTGCACAGCTCAGTGATTTGATGAGAGAGATCCAAATCTTGAACTAACTAACCGATGCCAAAGGAAAGACAGATTTGACCAACTCTCTGCCATGGGAAAATATACCCACAGCTTGGGCAGACACCGTCTCAGCCCACAGTCCACAGGGGTAGTTCAATCCACTGTACCCTCAGGTCCCACCGCCCAGGAATGCAAACGTCACCTGACCCCAGCCCAAGCACAGGGTAGCCTGGGGACCTTGGACAAATGGGCTAACCTGAGTCTCCTATTCCTCCTCTGGAAAATAGGAATAATAACTATACACATCTTACAGTGCTGCTACTAAGAGTGATGACTAAACACATATGATGGAAGAGTGCTGGGCATATGAAGTGTCCCATCCACGTTAGCCATGGGTATGGTTATTACTGACACAGCAAAGCACATCAAATCTTGTGTGCACAACAGAGTAGGCTGGTCTCCAGTGCCCTCGGGCTGGGCGTGCTTTTGACCCACCTGGTATGAACGATGGCACAGCAGGAAAGTGTCTGCAACCCGAAGGACTGCCATCCCCCTCCAAGTAAGAGGAGAGCGGGGGCCAAAGGTCAACCGCAGCCCGGCAGAGAAGTGGAAGCACGCCCAAGAGCTGCACGTTTCAATCAGCATCACCGGGGAAGCCTTTCGGTCCTACAGATGTCTGCCCACCGCTCTGCCCACCCCCAACCCAAGCTTCTGGTTGAACTAGACCTTGAAATCCATTTTTTTTTTTTTTAGAAGTGAGCACCCCAGGTGATTGTTACGTGCAGCCCAGGAGGGGACTCACTACCTTAGAGTACAGAATGGGGAAAAAAAGAGGATGCGGAGAAAATGAGGAGAGTATCAGGCAGAGCAAGTGCTTCAAGGATCCTGCTGGTTTTCTATTTTCTAACTCCCTAAATTCCAAGGATTGGAGTTTTCTTTCCAGGCTGCAAATCATGATCTAGCCAGGAAGCAGCAGAGTGTACTTAGCTATTTCAGAAACATCACAATTGAAGTGGATAACATACGGAAGATAACTTCTCTAGCAAGGGTGAAAACCATCAGTTCTCCTGGGACCTTCCCAGTTCAGCCTGAAGCGCCCCGTGTGCCTGGGAGCGCTCCGTCCCAGGTAGGTTAATCATCCCACCGTGAGCATCGGCTCCAGGTCAGTCATTCCAACCAGGTCAGTCAAATATGCCATACCAAGTGTGCAATACCTACAAGTAGCTAGCAGCTACCACCGTGCCAGTGGACACAGAACATCCTTATCACAGAAGAAGACAGTTTTACTGGACAATACTGTCCAGGACATCTCTGTCTTCAAACTCAGCACGTTGGATTCCCATTCATGGAAACCTCCTACTTCCTGCATAGGATTTCCTTCCCCTGATGCCATCACCCACCAAGTCATCCAGTGAGCACCTCGGGATCACCCCGAAGCCCCTCCCTGCCCCCCCCCCTCCAAAGGATCAAACTGCTCAGACTCTCCAACCTACCCTTCCTCTACAGCCAGGACCTCTGCCCTGGTTCCGACCCTTAATAAGAGCAAACACTTCTTATCGAGCCTCCAGCCTCCCTCTATCCCAAGTTCATCCTTTATGGGGTAGACAGCATAGTAACAAAGCCACCTGGCCATTTCGCTCTCTTACTTAAAGGCCCCCAAGATGTTAGGACCCCACTCTCCCTTCCCACCCCCACATTATTCAGTCAAAGGCCACAACTCAGTCCATCACACCCAAAGTCCCAAAGCTTCCCTGAACCCTCTCAGACCTTCAGTAGCCCGGGTGCCTTTAAAATACTTTTCCCTCTGCCTGCAAGGTCTTCCCCTCCCCATCTTCCCTACCTCCTCATGTTCAATGCAATTCAACCTGTCATTTCTTCTAAGAAACCCTCCCCATATACCTCAGGCAAAATCAGCACTTATATTTCTAATATACTACCAATGCACACTGTTCATATATCTCTACTGGATAGAGCAGTGGTCGACAAACTGCGGCTCGAGAGCCAGGTTTGCCGTTCTGTTGACTAACGAGTTTGCCAACCACTAGGATAGGGGCTTAATCACAAGGAACAACAACAGCCTGTAATTATTGGAATCGAGAGACTAGGTCAGTGGTTGGCAAACACATTAGTCAACAGAGCAGCAAGCCTGGCTCACGAGCCGCAGTTTGCCAACCACTGGGATAGAGCATCAACATACAATGTTATGAATTATCTGAGCAGAGGTCCGTTTTCTTGCCTTTCTCCCACTGGATGCACTGGTTACACCTGGCAAAGACCAAGCATGGAGTCGATGGCTATGTTGATGAGTAGACCAGTGGTCGGCAAACTCATTAGTCAGCAGAGCCAAATACCAACAGCACAACGATTGAAATTTCCTTTGAGAGCCGAAAACTGACTTTTGCACATGAGCCACGAAGTTTCTATCACACTGTACGTGCGCACCTGCACGTGGTATTTTGTGGAAGAGCCACACTCAAGGGACCAAAGAGCCGCATGTAGCTCATGAGCTGAGGTTTGCTGACCACTGTGCTAGGCCAAAAAGAATCCTCGAGGTTGAGGCCTGTCTTCATGTACCCAGATGCCCACATCTGGCACAATCCTGGCATGCAGGAGGCACCTGATATATGTGTGCTACGTTAAGAACGAACGGATTTAAGTCTTCACAGGAACACACACTCTCCTCCCATATCCAAAGGCTCTCTTCCCTCAGATGTTACAACAGGCCAATTAAAGACAACAAAGCCTTAAGTGGTCATCAAATAACCAGGAAACACTGCCTCATGAGCTCTTCTCAAGCAGATACTCACCCACGGAGTCTGCGTCTCTGAGGCTCACGGAGCCTTGAAACGCTTCTTTCTAATGGGGAGTGAGACATGAGTCATGACAGATAATGTGCCATTAGGACAGTACACCCTTCTGCACTCGCCCCAGTGGGTCCTGCTCTTAAAGCCAGCGTAGATAGAGAAGTCATTTCTACCTCACTTGTTAATTAAAGCATTAGAAACATCAGGGAAACCACTGCTGGAAAAAATGATTAAAAAAACAAAGGTGACAAATTTCACATCTGAAAAGAAATTATGCCATGCCTGAAATTTACTCAGGACTGGGAGGACACTCAGTTCAGTGTAAATGAATTAATGATATTTCAAGTTAATCAACAGAAGATATTAACCAAAGATCTTAAATGCATACTAGTGTCCCGGTGCATGAAATTTGTGCATGGGAGGGTGGGTGTGGAGCAGGTTCCCTCAGCCTAGCCTGTACCCTCTCTAATCGGGACCCCTTGGAGGATGTCCAACTGCCTGATTCCACAGGCAGTCAGACATCCCTCTCACAATCTGGAACTGTTGGCTCCTAACCACTCACCTACCTACCTGCCTAATCACCCCTAACCCCTCTGCCTGCCTGCCCCTCACCTCTCTGCTTGCCTGCCTGCCTGATTGCCCTTAACTGCCCTCCCCTGCCAGCCTGAGCTCATCCCCAGCTGCCCTTGTCTGCTGGCCTGATCGCTCTTAATGGTTCTGATTGGTCAGTTTCTAAGCCAGTCAGCATCTCCAGGCCTATCAATGGCCTAATCAGAGAGGCAGGGCTGCTGGCCAGGCTCGGAGTGAAAGAGAGAGGCAAGTGCTGATCAACAGCTGCCACAAAGGCTGTGGATCAGATCCTGCTTCTCTCTCCAGGCCTCTCTTGGGGCCTGATCCGTAGCCCCCTCAGCAGTCAGTGCTGAGTCAGGGTACCTGCAGCGGCAGCAATAAGTGCTGGGTCGCCACAGCAACCCAGGAATGACTTCCAGTTGGTGGAGCCTTCAGTCGTTTTGGATGTTACAGACTCTGGGTTTTTATATATTAGGATATGCATAACCTATGAACATAGACAATGGTTCAGTGAAGGCCTGAGGAGAGGGTGGGAGTGAGAATGAGGGGGGTCAATGGGGGAAAAGTAATGGGGGGAAGAAACATCTGTAAAGTTTTCAACCAAGAAGATAAATTTTTAAAAAGTAACCTACAGAAAAGAAAGAAACTGAGTAACCTTAAAATACATATGTAAGTCTGCTTTCTGGAACGGTATGTAACAAACTTATAAATTGACGTTCCCTTCTGCACAACAACAAAAATGCTGAACAACCCAAAAAATCAACAACTCTTCTTAGATCTGTCCGAGAACTGAGGTCACAGGGTAAATCGCTACTCCAAAAAGTGGAGACAATCGGGCAGATAGAGAGGATCACAACCTTGATTAGAGCAGAAGCCAAGGCGCAAACGCTGCTCTCTCACCAACACAGGAAACCCGGACATGACAAACAGCTAGGAACTCAGCTCTTACACGTCTGAGGTTTAAGAGCCGCAGGTGAGCTTGGTGAGTGTCAACCTATGAACCAGGAGGTCATGGTTCGATTCCTAGTCGGGGCACATGCCTGGGTGTGGGCTTGATCCCCAGTAGGGGGTATGGGGGAGGCAGCCAATTGATGATTCTCATCATTCTTTCTATCTCTCTCTCCCTCTCCCTTCCTCTCTGAAATCAATAATAATAATAATAATAATAATAAATAATAATAAAAACATCTCAGGAAACAGATCAGTCTTAGGAGGGCCCCACACTGCTGTGAGTTTTACCTCCAAGACTGTTAGCAAGGCTTCACAGCAAACGCCCGGCCAGGGAGGGGCAGGTTGCCATTATGAAATATGCTTAGAGCATTCTGTTCTTCTTAACAGGCCTGCTCTCAAGAGAAATTGTTCTACCAGAGCCTACCGGACTTGGGGGAAGGTCATAGCCCCACTCCAGCCCCCTCCAGCATTCCTGTCTCCACGAAGGAGGAAAAACACAACGCTGAGAAGCCCTTGTGAAAGTCACAGCCCAGAGGCCGGGCTTCTTAAAGACTAGCACCTTGTCACAGGTCCACACGACACTTCCCTGACCACCGTGTGAATGTCTGCAGCAGCTCTACTCATGATTGCCAAAAGCAACCACAGTGTTCACCAACAGGTGAGTAGACAAACTCTGGTACCTCCACACCCTGGGGTATTATCCAGTGGTAAAGAGAAATACATGAGCTATCAAGCCAGGAAAAAAAAAAAAAAAAGAAAGAAAAAGACATGGAGGAACCTTAAATGCATGTGGCTCCTAAGAGAAAGAGCCAACCTAAAAAGGCTCCATGCTATCAATTCCAACTGCACAGCGTTCTGGGAAAGGAAAAACCAGGGAGCTAGTGAAAGGATCCGTGGTCACCAGGAGGTCAGGGGTAAGAAGGGAGGACGAACAGGCAGAGCAGAGGAAATTTGGGGGGGGCACAATAATGTAATAACAGGTACAGGTTATACATTTGTCAAAAATATAGAAAATACAACGTAAAGAATGAACCCTTCCCAGCCAGCTTGGTTCAGTGGTTGAGCGTCGACCTATGAACCAGGAGGCCACGGTTTAATTCCCGGTTGGGACACATGCCTGGGTTGTGGGATTGGTCCCCAGTGTGAGGTGTGCAGGAGGCAGCCAATCAATGATTCTCTCCCTTCATTGATGTTTCTATCTCTCTCTCCCTCTTCCTTCTTCTCTGAAATAAATATTTTTTTAAAAGAATGAACCCTATTGTAAACTATGTACTTCAGTAGTTAATCATGTATCAATATTGGCCCATCAATTCTAAGAAATGTAGCACACTAATGATGATAATAGGGAACATGGGGAGGGGGAGGGAGGAACTATGTAGTAATTCTCTGTACTTTCTGCTCAATTCTTCTGTAAGCCTAAAACTGCTCCCCAAAAGTCTTATTTACAACAAGCCTATATGTCAGAACCATACACTGATCTGATTCGTGGTGCAGAGGATTTTAACTTAAAGGATCCTAATGCATTCCTGCTCATTGTACCATACATAAACTTCAGAACTCATGCTTTAACGTTTAAAATGCTTAGCCAGCTTGGTAAGCAGAGAAAAGCAAAAGCCGTGTTCCTTCTACATTTAAAGCGAAGCTTGGCTGAGTTACAATTGATAGAATAAAATCTATAGCACTGAAAAATTTAAAATACACATACTTTTTGGATCCAATCATTGCAATTTTGAGAAGTTTTCCTACAGCTACGCTTAGAGATATATGTGTACAAGAATGTAAGCAGCACTACTAGTTTCAATAAACTTGAATTTTATAAGCTTTCGATTTATAGCAAAATTGCAATGGTAGTACAGAGTTCCCGGACACCTTACACCCAGTTTCTACAATCATCACCATCCTACAGTAGGATGGTACATTTATTACAAATAACCCACCACACCTCCGTATTATTATGCATGAAGTTCACACTTGACTCATACACCCTTTATTATGGACTCATGACTATTTTATACTTTGGGTTATAATCCAATATTCCAATTGTCCCAAGATTGGCCAATTTGAAGGAAGAGGAGGGGGGGTGAGAGAGAGAGAGAGAAACATCAATGAGGAAGTTTTTTGTATCTTTTGATATACCCCCATGACTGTGGGCTCATGTGTTTGAGCACTTCCTCAGTTTCTGGTACAAGATGCTCCAGACTCATCTTGTGTACTTCCTGTCCCAGTCACCCCCGTTCTAGAATCAGCCATTTCTCCCAGGACTCTTGTTCCTTTCCTCAGAGAATGGTATAAGCCATGTTCTGGAGTTAGATGTGTTCTTCTGGGCTCTCAGCTGACAGAGCAAGGAAATAGATGTATGCTTCCTAACCCATGGCTAGCTCAGCTCTAAGAATAAGTCTGACTAGATTTTCATCTGAACCTTAAGCACTCTCTCAATAATCTTGAGGAATATGATAGTCAGTAAAGATGAAAGGCGGTTACCTTGCTTTAAAACCAATCATCTGAGCATAGAAAATCCATTTTAAATAGTGTTAGCTCAAGAAGAGCCCAGGACTTTGGGGTGGCTGGTTGTTGTTTTGGCATTATTATGTTAGAACAGCCTTATGGTTAAGTGACAACCACTCTCTTCACAACTTCCTCAACAAGTTCCAAAGGACACATTACTATGTTGACCAGTTTAGCGGACAACCATCGTTTGTGCTGGTCCAACCTTCATCCTCCCCCTTCTGGTAGTGGCACGCCATTCTCTTTTGGACAACTACTCCAATCCATTGGTCTTTGCCAATCAAAGTGCTCCACCCTCCCCTGGCCAAAGGACTTAAACCCATGACCCAAACTATGCCCATTAGACATTCTTCCTGTAATGTACAGGCCTACCACCATCTCCAGAGTAGGAATTCCTCACCAGGAGGGACAAGGTTTTATCCATCTCTGCATCTCTGATGCCTAGCACCGTGCCTGGCTATGAATATTCAGTGCATGTGGGTTTGAATAAATTACAGAGAAAATCATGTACCTTAAACAAATGCTAAGCTAAGTCTGTCATTTCCCAACAGAATTCTGGAATGGGAGCAAATTGTATGATCTTTTTGTAAGGGAAATGTCCACTTTAGTAGCTGGGAAATATGCATTGGAAATAGTATCCCAAGTTGCCATCTCTCAGTACATTAGAGATGTCAATCAGTCCAATAAAATAAAGCCCCCCAAAAGACAAAAGGAGAATTACCTCATTACCTCAACATCTGCTTGCACATAAGCTATCGCACACTGGCTAATTTTTTTTTTAAAGGACATAATATAACTTTCTGGAAAGACATAATATGGCTAATTATACCATTCACTAGAAGGGAACATACAATGTTTTGAAGTAATTCAGAAGTGGGTGTGATTTATAAGACATGAGCTTAGGGAATGGTAAGTATAAATTAGGGATTGTTCATATTATGACAGACTCCGTCATTACATTTCACAACTTTTGTCAAAAGCAACCTTATTCACCACACCGCTGAAGGCTTCACATTAGGGAAGGCGGCTGTCAGCCCTGCCACTCAGAGTGGATAGCATCCTTGTGTCTGAGCTCCCTTCTGGGGATTGGGTTCAAATTTCAGACTTAAAATTCAAGAAGAAGGAACAATACAATTAAACCTCAATGGTTGATAAACATGTAGAAAGATTTCAAACTTCACTAATAACCACATAATACAGATCTCTCTAAAGGTATCATTTTTTGTTCATTAGATTGGCGAAATTAAGAAACTTGTCAGGCTGTCAAAATGAATAAAGAGTGCTGTTGGTCAATGTTGACCAGTGTGTGGTGTCATGGATACTGCTGGGGGTGGAGGGATGTGGCAGGGATAGAGCCATTTGGGGGAGCATTTTGCAATGGCCAGAAAAACCTTATGTGTTCATACCTTTTAACCCAATGAGTCCATTTCTAAGAATTTATCCTAGAAAAAATATTTGTAATTGTACAATTTTATTTATATGATTATTCTATGAAGGACTGTCTACCAGACAATAAACTTGGTGAGAGCAAAGACTGGTTTCACCAGCCCACCCCCCCACTCCACCCCCAATGCCTAGCACGTGGTCCTTATATAGGGTCGGTACCTCGTAAGTATTGGTTAAAAGAATAAATGAACGTGTTTCCTCAGCATTAAAAAGGGAAAATAAAAGTATTTGATGGATACTAGTTCTTGTTCACATTAAATAGGGGTTAGTGGAGTTATTCACAATGTTATTGACAGGTGGTACAAAGTACTCTCTATTTTCAAAAATAAATTATACACACCATCAGCTTACAACACTGATTATAATATAAGAGCCAAAACATCTAGTTGCCTGTTTTTCCACCTCAAGTCCCTATTTTCTCAGTGAGTTCCATCGGTCAAACAGCAATCACTAGTAAATACGCTTAAACTTGTAAGCACAGTCTATGATCCAATGCCAGACAAATGCCCTGGTTCTGAGAGGTATAAGAACCACACTGTGGGCTGCAAAAAGTTCCAACACCTGGGTAACCAGACTCAACATCCTAAAAAACATAAAAGTGTACCTTTTAAGAAACACAAATTTCTAGCTCTAACTGGTTTATTGCCTTTGATATGTCCATAACCAAGGAAATGCATCCTCTAAAAATGCCAATGACATTTGTTTTCCAGCATGAGAAAGAACCAGAAGGTTAAGACTCCCCCCTTTTTCTCAGCTCTCATATCCAATATACAGAGAATGCATTCCAAAATCAAATATAAACAACTTGCAGGTTATCTACACTGTTACTCTAATCTTAAAATTAAATACAGAATGGGGGGGGGGGAGGAATGGCAATTTTTATCTTCTTATTTGAAACTGACCACCCATCAAAAGATCTGGTACCTAATGGCCAATATTACAATAATGTAATCTCTAGAATCTGAAATAAGAGTCTTCTTTAAAAATATTTTTTATTGATTTTTTTACAGAGAGGAAGAGAGAGGGATAGAAAGTTAGAAACATCAATGAGAGAGAAACATCGATTAGCTGCCTCCTGCACACCCCCTACTGGGGATGTGCCCGTAACCAAGGTACATGCCCTTGACCGGAATCGAACCCAGGATCCCTCAGTCCGCAGGCTGACGCTCTATCCACTGGTGAAAAGTGACGGGGGAACATGAGGTTCAAACTTCCAGTTATAAAATAAGTAAGTCATGGGAAAACAATGGAATATAGTCAATAATATAATAACTTTGTCCAACAGCAGATGGTTACCAGATTTTTCGCTGTGATTCTATCACAAGATATACATAAAGGTTGAATCACTACATTATACATCTGAAACTAATATATTATATGTCAACTATATTTGAATTTCAAAAAGGCTTTATGTTATTGAGGGCTGTTATTAGAAAATTTAAAAATACTCATAGAGCCCTAACCGGTTTGACTCAGTGGATAGAGCATCAGCCTGCAGACTGAAGGGTCCCAGGTTCTATTCTGGTCAAGGGCATGTACTTTGGTTGCGGGCACATCCCCAGTAGGGGGTGTGCAGGAGGCAGCTCATCCATGTTTCTAACTCTCTATCCCTCTCCCTTCCTCTCTGTAAAAAATAAAATAAAATATATTTTAAAAATAAAAATATTCATGGAATCTAGCCCTTCACTAAAAACACTCCAGGAATTTTACCCACCCACCAGATTCACTGATGCCTGTGACTTTATGACCTTGAGCTGACCTACAATAGGAGTTGAAGGTACTGGGAAGGCAAAATCCACTCGAATTTCCTCAGCATTTTCTCGATACCAGAGAGGAAGGCGCTCCGACCATTTCCGTCAACCCCAAGCTCACACAGTCAACAGACATCTTTCCAGGAGCGTGTGCTCCAGAGGGATTCCCACATCCCTGCAAGGTCACAGCCCCAGGCAGGACCTCAGGAAATCACTTGCTTTAGCTCTGGCCTTTGGTCAGGTAAGAATGAATCCTAGGTCGCCTGGAAAAGAAAAAAACAAAAAACAAACAAACAAACAAAAAAAAAAAACCGCCTGCTCCAAGTTCACGGAGTGGGTGAGCGAGTTCAGCAGAGAGAAGTGAAACAGCTGGGACTCACCACCCAGGACCAGCCCCAGAGAAGGGGCCCCCTGTGGCTCTTCCACAGAGTGGCCGTGTCAGCAAGCCGATCAGAAAAGCGCATTTCCCTACATGGCCCTACTTCCTGCATCTGTGTGGTTCCTCCCTCTCCTGACCCCAGGCCCTCAGGCCACCTTTGGGGTCAGGGTCATCACACCTTCCCCTGTGAACAGTGTTAGGCTCCCATGCATTTGCCTTTGTGCAGAAGTGTGGTTGGGAGACGGAAAGGATGGATTCACACGTTCTTCGCCAGGGGGGCCATCTCCCATGCCCAGGCAGCATGCATGGCCCGGGCGCGCCTGGCCTGCCAGCCGAGGAGAGCCCCGCGGTTAATCCAGGAAGCCGGACACAGGCCACGGACGGTCCCCCTGACTAATCAGTGGCCAAAAAAACGAGAAGTGATCGAACGCTATCGCCGCCCGACAATCCCAGCGGGTGAAGAAAGAGGAACTAGATGGAGCCAGGCGGGCTGCAAAGCTGGGAAGGCTGGAGCGCGAGCTGCAGGCCTCCTCCCCGGGCCAGAGGGCGAGGGCGGGGCGCGGGCCAGCCGGGCGGCCCGCACCACCCAGCCCCTCCCCGGGACACCCAGCCCCGCGCGCCGATCCCGCGCGGCAGGGGGGCCCGGGGAGCCCAATCCTCGTCCCTTCCCCCAGCCAACACCCGACTCGCCAGCTACCGCCACCGGCGGGCGCCTTCCCCGCAGCGCCGCGCCCGCCCTGCCCGCACCCGCGCGCGGACCGCCCGGGCCCGGGCTCCGCGAGGCGCGGGGGGCGCGGAGGGTGCTCCCCGCGGGGGGCCGGGCTCCGCGGTGCCCACGCGGCCGCCCCGCGCCCGGGAGCCGGGCCCCGCCCGTGGCCGCCGCACCTGGCGCCCGCGCCCACCTTGCTCCTTGAGGGTCGTGATGAGCTGCAGCTGCTTCTCCTCGTCCGAGCTGTTCATCGCGGCGGGTGGGGTCGGCGAGAGGGGCCGGAGGGGAGACAGGCAGGGATGCGGCGGGGGAGGGGGAAGGAAAAGCGGGCGCCGGCGGCGTGCGGCTCCCCTACCCGGAAGCTGGAGGGGTTCCCGCTGCTCCTCCCCCTCCTCCTCCCCCTCCTCCTCCTCCTCCGGGTGAGATCATCCCCGCGCACCTAGCCGCCGCCCGCGCGCTTCACCTGCCGGCGGGCGGGGGCGGGGCAGGGGCAGGGGCGGGGCGGGGCGCCCCGCAGCCGAGCCCAGGGGGCTGGGGTGGGGCGGGGAGGGTCCCCCGGGAGCCCGGACTGCACCCCCCTCCGCGGCCCGGCCCGCGATCGCGGCTGCGGCTCGGTTTCCCCCGCGGAGGCGGCGCCGCAAGTGGCGCTGCGGGAGGGTGCGGGCCTCCGGGCCAGCGTGGGGAGGGGGCGCCCCGGCTCGCTGCTGCACACCTTTCTCCCCTTACCCGCCCTTCCGGGACCCCAGAGGTGGATTCTGAACCAAACCGGCCCTGGATCTAGAGCGAATGTGGGAGCCCCACGCTGCACACCGCGCCAGGGCGGGGCTCGGCGAGCCTGCGCCGGGGAGCGGGGCATAACGGGCCCTGCCCGGTGCCCTCACGGGGGGCCCTGGGGCGGGGCGGCAGGGGCAGGGGCAGGCGCGGGGGCAGGCGTTTTGCACCTGGAAAAGCTACCAGGGACTGGAACGGTGCGGCCCAGGAGTGGAGGCAGTGAGCCAGGAGGGCGTGGTCGTCAGTTCCCAGTTGCCAGGGCCAGGCGGGCTCTCTCCAGCCTCCCTGGGGCTGGGAGGGGGTCCGCATGTGGGCCCTGCAGCACGTGGGGCGCAGGGCCTCGCGGCCCCCCTGGTCCGGATGGGACCTCCCCTTGGGTGAGGCTGCCCCTGCGGGCCGCATGCCCAAGGCCACCCAGCGGCCTGGCAGCATCGCCTGGCGGAGGGAAAGCCCAGTATGTCCCCCTTCCCTGCCCTCTGCACTGTCTAAACCCAGCTCCTTCTCAGACCCTGAGCATAAGAGGGGAGGCAGGCCTGCCATTTCACAATGGACACAGACACTGGGGCGGTGGGGGCTTGCCCGGGGTGGGAATAGCTGGGGGAGAGAGGGGGCCAATTGGGGGAAAGGAGACATATGTAAAACTTTAGACAATAAAAAATAAAATAAAAATAAAATAAAATAAAAGCCTCAACCGGTGTGGTTCAGTGGATAGAGCGTCGGCTGTGGACTGGAAGGTCCCAGGTTCGATTCTGGTTAAGGGCATGTATATTGGTTGCGGGCACATCCCCAGTTGGAGGTGTGCAGGAGGTAGCTGATCGATGATTCTCTCTCATCGATGTTTCTAGCTTTCTATCCCTCTCCCTTCCTCTCTGAAAAAAAAAATCAATAATAAAATATAATTTAAAAAAAATAATAATAAATGGCTCTCCAATTGCTGATGGTTAGTTTCTGGTCAGTCTACTGACGGCTTGGAACTTTATGTAAAGAATGGGAGTAATACCAATACCTACTCCCCACAGAGCGTTGTAAGGGTTGAACAGGGAGAGGAACATACACAAAACATCAAATCCAGAATTTGACCTACAATAGGTGGGTGTGGTGTTTTTTTTAAGGTTATGGGTCTGCGGAAAGGGGGTTGTGGATGCTGATGATGAGCTAAAACAGGCACAGTCCTCTGACACTGATCATGAAGCAGCCAGTTAAGTTAGATTTACTGAACACCTTGGTTTTTCCAGCCCTAACACTCCTAGTGTGGGTTCTACACCAGCAAAGTGTCTGCTCATGTCTCTCTTGCTATTTTATGCAAACCCCCAACTTTTTCTGCTGAGGGGGTCTCTCCATGATAGATGGGGTGGGAGGGGGCCAATATATAGGTAAATGCTGTAACTATCTGCCTGATACTCCTACTAAATTGTAACTCCAACAAGCTTGAAAAAGCAGAAGCACTGCTTTGGCCTGAAAAGGTGATATAATAGTTTAGCATAGGTCAGTGGTCGGCAAACTCATTAGTCCACAGAGCCAAATACCAACAGTACGAAGATTGAAATTTCTTTTGCGAGCCACAGTTTTTTAAACTTAAACTATATAGGTAGGTAGATTGTTATTAACTTAATTAGGGTACTCCTAAGCTGGCCTTTGTTAAAACCTCAAGGGGCCAAAGAGCCGCATGTGGCTCTTAAGCCGTAGTTTGCCGACCACTGCATAGGTGATTCAGTGGTAGAATGATCCAAAGGCTGTACAGTGTTTTTTTAGAGTGAACTAACATTTTGAAACTTTAAAAATAAATTTAATACAGGGTCTTAATTATTCAGTTCTTTCCCTAGTTTTTCATAAGATCCCCCAAGCAATCAAATGGGCTTTGCCTTGAAATTACTTTCTAATCCTCAAAGTTTAAAAAGGAAGGGCCCAGGAGCCCCAGCCGGTTTGGCTCAGTGGATAGAGCGTCAGCCTGCAGACTGAAGGGTTTCAGGTTTGGATTCCCATCAAGGGCACATGCCCAGGTTTCGGTGTTGATCCCCAGTAGGGGGGTGTGCAGGAGGCAGCCCATTCATGATTCTCTCTCATCATTGATGTTTCTATCTCTCCCTCTCCCTTTATCTCTGAAATCAGTAAAAATATATTTTGAACAAATAAAAAAAAAAGCCCAAGGAAACATGACAAAATTCAGACTCAACTAACTACAGGGAAATGTGAATGATATGCATTACCATCAGGTGGTTTGTATAAAGAGAAATAATTACTTTCCAGAGGAAAAAATTGAAGAGATTGGGGTAACAAGCCATGGCTACCTAGGTTTTGCCCTGCAGCCGGAAAACCTGTTAAACCTGACCCGTGCCCTGAATGTTGGGCAATAACCAAACCTCCTCCAAACCCAAATTTAAAGAATCAGAATACTTTCTCATACTCAAACAAATATGAGCAGAGTATCCGTTAAATATTTGGATTCGTTCACAAAGTCCCATTTTTAAATGGCTGATTTAATTGTCTACTTCAATTATATAACAACTTAGGTAGCAGTTTTGGAGCTTAAGAATGAGTTAATCACCAAATCTGCAATCAAACTGAGTGCTTTGGCCCTACATTGAATCTGCAGCTCCTTGAAATTAATCCTGTTTACCTTCCTTGGAATTAAAATAGCCTCCTGAAATACAATATGGTATTACCTTGGGGGCATGGAATGAATTATTAGGATGGCTATTAGAGTCAATTATTGGGATTCAGAGGTCCCATTACACTATGGTTTATTTATATGATATAAATATTGATGGAAAGGGTAGTAGTGATAGAATTAGTTTTTGTTCTGTTTAATAATGCACATAGAGATCTATGTTGCTGGCATCACATTAATTTATAAACCTCCAATAACATGTAATTAAAAACCATTAAAGATGTATGTATCTACTCGTATGCATATACAGACAGAGAGAGAGCAAGGAGAAACTTTTAAAAAATGAATTGGAAGGCTATGTACCAAACTCAGGATAATGAGTGCCTCTGTGGGGTAAAAAGTAAATGAGCAAGCCCAATGGGTAAGGAGTGGAATAGGAAAGAGCAGTGATCAGAAAGATTTTTTTCTTTCATATTTATTTGTGTTTTCAGGAATTTAAAGTAAAATTACATTATTTATGTAATCTTTTGAGGTAAATAGATTAATAAGATCAGAATACAACAAGAAAAAATATTTATTTCCTTTGATCCCATATTATTAATTTCATATTAGGGAATCTACCCAAAAAGGCTTTATACACAGAGCTATTTATTATTATGTTAATTATGTGTAAAAAGTGTAAAATGATAACAGTGGGATATTATTTAACAATAAGAAGAAATAAAATATAAATACATGATAACAACATGGATGAACTTTGAAACATTATGCTAAGTGGGGGGGAAAGCAAGAAACCACCAGATATTGTGTGACTTCATTTCAATAGAATGCCAGAATAGGCAAATCCGTCAAGAAAGGAAGTTAAGTAGTGGGTGATTTTTTTAGGACTAAGAACATTGGGGGAAATGGAAATGGCTGTTAATAGATATGGGGTTTCTTGTTGAAGTGATAAGATTATTCTAAGATTGATTGCAGTGATGATTGTGCAATTCTAGGAATATATTCAAAGCCATAGAATTGTACAGATTTTTTTTTATCTTTACCCAAGAATATATTTTTTAAGTTTATTTTAGAGAGAGAGGAAAGGAAAGAGAGAGAGGAAGAGAGAGGGGAGGAAAGAGAAAGATTGGTTGACTCCCATAGGTGCCCTGACTGGGGACCTAGGTATGTCCCCTAACCAGGAATCAAACCTGTAACCTTCTGGTGAATGAGATTATGCTCCAACCAAGCCACCCAGCTAGGGCTAGAATTGTACATTTAAAATGTATTCTTTGCATGGGAGAATTGTATGGTATGTTAATTCTATTTCAATAAAGCTGTGTTGAAAAACAGATTTTCAGAAAAAGAAACTTTTACCTTAATACACTGCTTACATAACTCTTAAATGTATGTTTCTAATAAAAAATATTCTCATGTTTCAAATATTTGTATAGTTAAGTTTGTTCTTTTATTAAACATTATTTCATATACACTTTATCTTGTACCAATATAATCTACATAGTTATTCAATGCCATTCCATTATATTGATGGATATTTGTCTATTCTCAAATTCGTAGATATCTGAGTTGTACAAATATTTGTCTCTTTGTAAGTAATGCAGCAAGAATACAAGGACCAGGCATAGACATATCATAGTCAAACTGTTAAAAAACTAAGCATAACATTCAGGTCTTAAAAGCAGCCAAAGAAAAATACACATTACATACAGAAGAACAACATGAAAAGTTATGATGGATTTATTATTTAATGTAATCATTAAAGTATTACAACTAAATTCAACATTCAACAATGTAAAATTCACAATATCAAGTATTCAATTATTACAGTAGGCAAAAAGGCAGAAAAATATGACCTGAAATGAGAAGATAAATCAGTCAATAGAAATAAAAAATGAGAGAGATAATTAAATTAGCAGACTAGGACTTTATAAGCAACATTGTAAGGCTTATAAATATGATCAAAGTATATATAAAATATCTGAAGGTTAATATAAACAAGATGAGGGAAGAGGAATTATTTAAAAAAAAATCCAATAGAACTAGAAGAGATAATACCATATAGAAATGCAAAAAGAAAAAAAATCCCTGTCCATACCTATAGGATTTACAGCAAATTAAAAATGTAGAAGAAAAATCAGTGATCTTGAAGCGTAGACATAAAAATAATCCAAAATAAAACACAGGAAAAAAAAAATCTTTTGAAAAATTAACTCTCACAGATCTAAAATACAACACCAACCAGTTTAACACACATGAAATTGATGACCCAAATGGTAAATTTAAAAATTAAATGACAAAATAATGGCTAAAAAGATCTCAAAGTTGATTAAAAATGAATTTTCAAATTCAGTGATTTATTTCATACAAGGTTCCTTAAAAAGATTAATAGCAAGTTTCTCATCAGACACTATAGAAAACATGAGGCAGTAGGATGAAATATTTACAGTCCTGAAAAATTAAAAAATTGTCAACCAAGAATTCTATATCCAGCAAAACTGTCCTCTAAATATTATATAGATATTAAGACATTTCTAAATAAACAAAAATGGAAGAAAGTTGTTACCACTAAACCTGCCCTGCAAGAAATGCTAAAGGGAGTCCTTTAGGTTTAAATCAAAAGGCACTAGACAGTATCTCAAACCTGTATGAAGAAATTAACATTTCTGGAAAAGGAAAAATATAAAAGTCAGTACATAGACATTGGGAATGCCAGGGAACAGATTATCTTAGCCTTGGTCTCTATGCCATATATTTGCTCTTGGTGATCTTTTCTAATTAGTCATTAGGTAAATGCAAATCAAAACCACAATGAGATATCATTTCATACCCATTGCGATGGTTATCATCAATAAGACAGACCTAACAACTGCTGGGAGGAATGTAGAGAAATTGGAACCCTCACACATTGGCAGTGGAAAAGTAAAGTAATATAATCATTTGGGAAAACAATCTGGCAGCTCCTCAAAAAGTTAAACATTGAGTTACCACATAACTCAGAAATTGCACACTCATATATATATATACCCAAGATAATTAAAAACATGTTCACACAAAACTTTTACATGAATGTTCAGAGTAGAATTATTCATATTGTCAAAAAGTAAACGCAACCCAATCTCCATCAATTTGGTATTTATATAAGCAAAATGTGATATATACATACATGCTGTGGCCAAACCAGGTGACCAGGGCAGAAATGGAATGCAGAGATGTGGCCACGGTTACCTGGGGGTCACCATTGCCATGCAGAAAAATAAGCCACAGAGACTGGGTGCTTCCCCTCACCCTTCTAAGAGTTTGCCTTCCCTCACCCTCCCACAGCCAGCAGCAGGCCCTGAAGAAGCTGTAGCAGTGAGTGTTGGGCTACAGAGCCCTCAGGGCTACAGAGACAGAAGCATATTTTCCTAAGTATCAAGTGCATGCTGCAGCTAATCCCAGTGACAGTAGGGAGATGCAGAGGTAAGGCAACTGAGGTGTCAGAGTTACTATTAGAGAGAGGAGAACAAAGCCACAAAGGCACTAGCCAGCTTCTCCTATCTCATCCCACCCCCACAACAGAACAGCTAAACTGCAGGCAGTGTCTGGTTGCAGGGGGCAGTGCTGGGATCCCACCGGCTTGGAATGTCATTGCCCACCTCATTCCCCCATGGAGGTGGTACACACCCACCTCCCGGGGAAATACAGGGCATTTCCCACCACCCCTCAGAGTTCCTAGAAGCCAGAGCAGGGCAAGAAAAACTTAAAAACTTGTGCCTCAGTGCCACCTACTGGAAAAAAGAGAGACAGATTTCTTCTTAACCTACTAAACAGACAAGTGTCATTCTTTTACAAAAGCAGATTTCATTTCCATAGATATCTAATCAGACAAGTGGTCCATCAAATAACTAAGGCATTGAGGCAGCTCAGAAACAAAATGAACAATCTCCAGAAAATAAATTTGAAGACATGGAAATAATGTGATTTAAATGACAGAGAATTCAAGACTGCCGTTCTAAAAGGCCTCAATGAGATACAAGAAAACACAGATAAGTACTTTAATGAACTCAGAAATAAAAGAAGTAAACAAAATGAGTACTTTACCAAAGACATTGAAACCTTAAGGAAGAACCAAATAAGAAAGTCTAGAGATGAGGAACTCAATAAAAGAGAGGAAGAATGAATTAACAAGCTTAGGAAATAGAGTTGACCAGATGAAGGAAATAATTCATGATATTGAAGATAGAAATCTAGAAATGACCCAGGTGAAAGAAGAGAGGGACTTGAGAGAAAATGAAAGAAAGGAAATAAGAAAAAACTCTAGGTGGACTATATGACTCCATTAGAAAAGGCAGTATAGAAAAAAAGGTATACCTAAAGGACCAGAGAGAAAGAAGGAAACAGAACACAATATTTAAATAAATAGTTGATGAAAATTTCCCAAACCTATGGAAAGAGCTAGATCTTCAAATTCAAGAAGCAAACAGAACACCTAATTATCTGAATCTGAAAAAGGCCTTTTCCAAGGCTCATTATATTAGCACTGTCAAGAATTATTGACAAAAAATAATAATAATTCTCAAGGCAGCCTGAGAAAAGAAGATAGTAACCTCAAAAGGAAATCCCACTAGATTAACGTTTAATTTTTTAGCAGAAACTTTATAAGCTAAGGGAGAGTAGAATCAAATATTCAAACTATTGAAAGAGAGAATGGTTATAACAAATATACCATTTGGTGGGAGATGTTGATATTGGGAGGCTATGCATATGTAAATACAGAGGATATATGGGAAATCTCTTTACCAGCCAAGAGTAATATATCCAGCAAAGTTATCCTTTAGATATAGAAGAGAAATAAAGACTTTTCCAGGTACATAGAAGCTGGGGGAATTTACGACCACAAAACCTCTATTGTAGGAAATACTAAAGGAGATTATTCTACTTGAAACAAAAAGACAAAAGGATATAAAATTATGAGTAAAATGGCAGACAAATAGAAGCAGGATAATGCAACCCTTTACTAAATAGGGTATTATTTACACCTAAATATAACAGTTTCAAGGAGGCAACACATTTTTTTAAAAGAAAAGAAGACAGTAGCTACTATAATTCAAAAATGAATTCCCAGTATAACTTGGGATAATTTGTGACTAACAAAAACATAAAAGGGGTAGGATAAAGGTCCGAATTTTCAAATGGGAATGAGATAAGAGGCATTCAGATTGGCCATTATCAATAATACAGGTAATTACAAGTGTTGGAGAAGTTGTGGTTAAAAAGAAACCCTCATTCACTCCTAGTAGGAATGTAAGTTGGTATAGACACTATAGAAAACAGTATGGAAGTTCCTCAAAAAAAAAAAAAAAAAAAAAGAATAAAGTTACTATATATCTTTATGAATAAATGTTTTCATTTATGTACCTGTATGTTTGCATCATTATTCATGGTTACGAATACATGGAAACAACCAAAGAGTCCCTTGATAGATGATTGAATAAAGAAGTGGTACATATATGCAATGAAATACTACTCGGCCTTAAGAAAAAATGAAACATTGCTATTTATGACACATGGATAGATCTTGAGAATATCTTATGAAGTTAGATAGATTAGATGAAAAAAGTCAAGAACCATATGATTTCAGTCATAGATGGGATTATAAAACTGAAAGCAACAAATGAACAAACAAAAACTCATAGACTATGTTAGTTATGAGAGGAAAAAGTGAAAATGGAGGGGGGTTAATAAAAAGTAAAGGGGGTCAAATATGTGACAGAAGGTTTGATTTTGGTTGGTAAACATACAATGCAATATACAGTTGATGTATTATAAAATTGTACACGTGAGCCCATATAATTTTATTAACCAATACATTTAATTTAAAAATAAGATGTTATAACTATATCTGGTAATGAATATTAACTAGACTTATTGTGGTTATCATTTTGCAGTATATACAAATATCAAAGCATGATGTTGAACACCTGAAACTAACATAAAGTATAATTTTATACATCATAACTAATATAATGACACTAGAGGCCCAGTGCATGGATTCATCCACTGGTGGGTTCTGTTGGTCTGGCATATAGGGACCAGGCTGAAACCAGCTCTCCAACATCCCCCGAGGGGCTCTTGTAAGAAGGTGCAGGCCAGGCTGAGGGACCCCACTGGTGCATAACCAAGGCAGGGAGGAACTGCAGGAGGGCTCCAGGGCGTGTCTGGCCCATCTTGCCCAGTCCCAATCAGCCGGGATCCAGCAGCAAGCTAACCTACTGGTCAGAGCTTCTGTCCTCTGGTAGTCAGTGCACGTCATAACAACTGGTCGAATAGTCCAATGAATGGTCGGACACTTAACATATTAGGCCTTTATTATATAGGATATATATGTCAATTATATCTCAGGAAAAAATCTATGGTAATGAATGGTACTTGTATGATATTATGGATTTGGATGATTATGTGTCAATGTATGTTGATCGATTATAACAAATATACTGTGAACCTAAAACAAATTTTGCTGTGAACCTAAAACTATTCTAAAAAAACAACCTTTAAATATTAAAAAAAAAATTAAAGGATTAATCAACAACAATGAACGGTAAGAAATTATTAAGCCCCCACTCTGCACTAGGCATGATTAGACTTGGATGTGAGAGATAAAATACATTATGGCCCTCACTCTCAAACAAACCAATCTATTACTGAAAGCAAAAGAAAAGTAAAAAATTATTGCAATACAGTATGATGGGGCTGTGATGGTAGTAATGTTCAGATACAGCAATGACATAAAGGGGGCAATAATGAACTCTCTGGTAGAATTAGGGTATACTTCCTTGCGGAATGAAATTTCAATCCAGGTCTTGAAGAATGAATAGTAGTTTGCAGGGAATATATGGAGAAAGCAAACTCCAGACACTGAAAGAGTGTATGCAAATACATGAAGGCACAAGGAAACTACTAAAAGTCAGCTCAACGGCGTAATTCCACCAAAGCTCTGAAACCTGGCTGAGTTGCCCTTCTTGCATTAGATGCCATCCAATTACTGTGAACAAGCTACTGCGAATCAGGTTTCTATGAGTGGATTCCTTTTGCAACTTGAAAGGGGCACAGTCCAGTGAAAAGCTGAGGGGAACCATACAACCGTGTATAAACAAATGTGAACAGTAAACACTATAAATAAGTGCGTGAGAGTAACTCTCAGAGTATATAATTAACATTGTGGATAAGATTAAGTGGGTCTATGCGTGGAGGTATTGTAAATATCCCCGTCCACTCAACCAGGCCCAAATAATGATGCTAGCATAACTGATCTGAGTAAATAAAAGCTTTCATTGTTTTCATAATCTGACAACTAATTAATCAACACTCATTCACAAAAGAGAACCTAGCTGTGATTAAATATAAATTCCAGATAGAAAAGATTCACTTTACAACTTTCCCAGTTGATTAGACACATCAGCACAATCTTGTTACCTACCCCCTTCTCTGAGGCAGGCTTCATCAATTTGGGAAATAAAAGCAGACCACTGATTGGAAGATAAACCTGAAAAGGATTAAATACTTAGCATGGCATTCTAAAATACTGTAATTACAGTGCAATTAACCATACTGCATATTAAACGTGCAACTCCAAAATGTGTTCCGACTCCCCAATTATAACTAGTTATTCTTCCAAGAATTTTGCCGCCCACATTGAATTATTCTAGTGCTTCTTTGTTATAATTCAGGTGTGACAGTCATTAATATAATCTGAAAGGACAGTTAATAAAAAGTAGGCATTCTTTACTGTAAACCTACCACATGCATGCCAGGTAATAGGCAACCATTACTATTAACAATCATGGTTCAGACAGGCAGCTCTATTAGACAATTGGACTTTGCCCTCCTTAGCATATTTAATGATCGGCTATGAAGAGGCAGTGAGATTGAGGCAAGAGGGAAAGAGTTTAGAAACTGTATATATTTTTTTATTTTCTCAACTACGAAAGTCTCTTAGCCTCTCTCTGAGTTTTGATTTCCTCATCAGAAGTGGAGAAGAAGTTAGTAGTTGCAAGAGCTAGTGGTTGGGGAAAGAGGGATATGGCCATAAAAGGAAAACAGAGCCATCGTTGGTTTGGCTCAATGGATAGAGCCTTGGCCTGTAGACCGAAGGGTCCCAGGTTTGATTCCTGTCAAGGGTACATGCCTGGGTTGCAGGCTGGATCCCCAGTAGGGGGTGTGCAGGAGGTAGCCAATCAATGATTCTCTCTTATCGTTGATGTTTCCATCTCCCTCTTCCTCTCCTTTCCTCTCTGAAAATCAATTTTTTTTAAAAAAGGCAATAGAAGCGACCCTTGTAGTATCGGAGCTGTTCTATATCTGACTGTATGTGTGTCAGTGCCCTGGTTCTGATATTATGTACAGTTGGCAATACTGCTCCGTTCAGGGAAACTGGGTAGTGATACATGGAACCTCTTGGCATTATTTTTTGCAACTGCATATGAATCTGTAATTATCACAAAATAAAAAGTGTAATTTAAAATATATATATTTATTTTTCATTTTTCAGTGTTATTCATGTTAACATAAAGAGGGCTTATTCTATTTTTAATGAAATGAAATAAATATGTTAAAATTTCCGTTTTAATTTCTAATACAGCTTATTTCTAATACAGCAAATGTTTACAGATAATCCACTTACAGAAAAACTCTCTGGGCCAGCTGGGATGGTTCAGTGGTTGAGCCTCAACCTAGGAACCGGGAGGTCATGGTTCAGTTTCCCACCAGGGGTTGCAGGCTCGATCCCCAGTGTTGGGATGTGCAGGAAGCAGCCGATCGATGATTCTTTCTCATCATTGATGTTTCTATCTCTCTCTCTCCCTCTCCCGTCCTCTCTGAAATCAATAAAAATATTTTTTTATTTTAAAAAATATACTTTGATAAAAAGAAGAAAAAGAAAGAAAAGCTCTTTGCAGTCCTCAATAATTTTTTTTTTAATGGGGCTTTGGCCCGAATAGTTTGAGAACTTCTCCTCTGCCCTTCTCCATTCGTGGAAAGGTGTGAACAGGGGCATTAATTTGCAACACAGATGATTTCAGAGATTTAAGAAACAAAGCAATTGATTTGTAACGGTCTTTCCAATCTTGATGATCTATATAGAGGCTGCCTCCAGCAGCAACACAGCCACGGCAACACGCCAGAAGTCTGTACAACACACCAGAACTTCACCTTGAGTAGATAACATTAATACAACAGGTAACACATTTCAACTAGACAGTGCTGTTTTCATGATGCCTATACTCCCTTGAAGTTTGTTTCATAGCCTAATGGGTCTTTTAGAAATTGCTGTTATGGAAAGCTTGTAGGGTTTTAAACTGTTTATGGTATGAGAAGCAAGAGGAAAGGCACCATAGAAATGGTAGCAACTCTAACAAGAACTAATGTTGCTGAAACTGCTTTGGCTCAGTGGATAGAGCATCGCACTGCGGATTGAAAGGTCTCAGGTTTGATTCCAGTCAAGGGTATGTACCTTGGTTGCAGGCACATCCCCAGTAGGAGGTGTGCAAGAGACAGCTGATTGATGATTCTCTCTTATCGATGTTTCTAACTCTCTATCCCTCTCTCTTCCTCCCTGTAAAAAATCAACTATATATATATATATATATATATATATATATAATTTATTTTTATAAGAACCTAATGTGGTACAGTGCCTAAAACAAAACATCTCTGCATGGATGATTCCACTGAAGCCCTTGGTTTCCAATTTTAAAAAATATATAAGAAGGACTAATGCTAAACTAGCATAGGAATCCAATTTTAAAGAAACAATACATTTCTAAGTTAAATGGTCAAGGTCTGCTGGCATCATTCATATTATGTTAATACACTACTGTGATGTATATTCAAGATAAAACCTGTTATATCGCCTGAAACTTCAGTATATGTCTAGGTAACTATTTCCTTTTCAATAGGTTTTGTTCAGAAAGGGCAAGTCACTCTACTTAAGCTTCTGAGAAACCTAACAACCACTAGCAACCAATTGGCCTACTTCTACAAAACACACTCCGTGCTCTGTTTTAAAACAGCACTCTCTATTAATGCGTGCACCGCGCGTCGTCTCTCTCAATCTACCGGGAGGTGATGTCTAATGGTAGCTGATGGGCTTTCTTCGGGTTTCAATGATCTCCAAACACTCTTTAACTTTAGCTTTTTCATGGCTACTAACCTCAAAAAGGGGTCAGATGGCTTCTAATCAGGAGTTTCAGCTCTCCCTTCGAAAGAACTCTTTCTCCTTTCTGTCACTGTGGCCCGTCAAATCATCTGTCTCGCATTTCACTGGCCTACCTCTTCACTACATGTTGTATTTTTAACAAAAATAAACAAGAGTGAAACGCTTGTTGAATTCCTGCTACGTTATAGCACATTACAAGGCCTTATATAAACTTCACAACAAGCCAGATGGCGGGTGGGGCAATAAAGCTTATACTGTCTCTGCTATGTAGAGAGATATTCGATTTATGGGTGAAAGTTGGAGTATTTAGCCTACAGAAGAACTAAACCTTCCTTGGCCACCGATCTTAAGGTTGGCTAGTAAAACGGTGCCAGACACCAAAGCTCCTGAGTGCCGTGTCTCCTGCTCAACTACCACAAAAATCCCGCTAGGAATCTTCTCACAGTTTGGAAGAGACTGGACATCCAAGAACTAGCGGACATTTGGAGCTCCTCCTGAATTCTAGGCGAGGCACCGCGCCATAATGGTAGGGGCACAAGATTTGGGTCAGAAAGCCCTAATTCAAACATCATCACTGCCATTTACTAGCTGATATCCCTCATTCTCCGTGGTCTTTACTATAAAATGGAGATGATAGAACCAGTGTGTAGGATTCTTGTGAGGATTAAATGAGCCATTGCAGTGATTTATAAGTATAGTAGGTTCTATGTATATGTATATGTATATGTATATGTATATGTATATGTATATGTATATGTATATGTATATGTATATGTATAGCCAGCGACTAGAACGCCAGAACAACTAGAATGACCAGTTGCTATGATGCCCACTGCAGCCAGCAAACCAGCCCAATCAGGCGTGGGGGTGAGGCCGGCTGGCCAACCTCCTGAGGCCCCTTCCTCTGGCTGGCCCCACCCCTGATTGCCCCCACTGCCCCAATCAGGGGCAGAGCTAGCTGGCCAACCACCATGGCCCCTCCCATCCCATTCAGGGGCAGGGCCGGCAGCCACTACCCACAGCCCCTCCCCATGGCCAGTCCCACCCCTGATCATCCCCCACCACCCAATCGGCCCACACTCCTTCCCCCCTGCCAGCTCTGACCCCAATCGGCCTCACACACCAATCGGGGCGGGCTGGCCAGTCAACCTCCTGCTATCTCCTCCTCCCAACAGGCCCAGCCTCGAGTCACTGCACGAATTATTGGGCTTAAATACATATATGTATATGTATATTAGAAGCCCAATATATATATATATATAGTTGACCAGTCACTATGATGCACACTGACCACCAGGGGACAGATGCTCAAAACAGGAGCTGCCACCTGGTGGTCAGTATGCTCCCACAGCCAACCTCCCTCGGTCACTCCCTAGGCCAGCCAGCCCCAATTAGCCCTGATTGCCCTAATTGCCCACCAGGCTGAGGGACCCTACCCATGCACAATTCATTCACCAGCCTCTACCGTGTTTCCCCGAAAATAAGACATCCTCCGAAAATAAGACCTAGGGCATGGAAAGATAAGACATCCCCTGAAAATAAGACCTAGCGCAACTTTGGAAGAAAAAAATTAATATAAGACACTGTCTTATTTTTGGGGAAACAGGATATATATATATATATATATATATATATATATATATATATATATATTCAGATCCTCTTATATAATACCTATTGGAAAGAGAAGGTAAAATCGCCAGGCTTTAAGATAAGTAACTGGGGAATTCACTAGATAATATTACCTCCAGGGAGGGGAGTTGTCACTAACATGACATCAATCCCATTGCAACTCAGGGGTTCTTATCTCTTCCCTCACTGAAAACTTATGGCTCATACTCTGTTATTGTTTCTAACCCACGTTTTCTACTCCGTTCAGTACCCATCCCTCTCCATGCTGCTGCAGTGGCCAGGAGCCTGTAATTTACCTTTCCCCCTTATCTTTAATGAAAGGAGGTACTGGCAGGAGAGCAGAAGACAGGAGGGAGTGGCCACGTGCTCTCTCTACTCTTCACAACTGTATAGGCCAGCTCCTTCTCCACCCTGCCCTATAGTCCCACAGCCCACCACAGGGGTCCCTCTGGGCGCTCCTGGACCTACAGATACCACCAGTCCTATGGGGTGGACACTGCGAACTGCAGTAATACTATCAGCTTATTTCAATGGACACCCATTGCTCTCATCCCTCTAGTCCCTGTGTCACCAATTTCCAGTATAAAATCCAAAACCCTGGGTCTCAAAACCCTACCCCACCTCCCCAACCTCATCTCGTGACTCTGACCCTCCAGGGCCTTTCCGCTTCCTCAAATGCTCCGACCTCCACCTTGCTTCATTGTCTTCACACATACGGTTCCTTCTTCCAGGAACATTATTCCTTACACCATTCACTTAGGCAATTTTTATTCATCCTTCAGGTCTCAACTTAAACACCGCTACTTTCTCAAGGAGGTCTTTCTTGCAATCCACAAATCAAGTTACATTTTATAGTCTCACGGCACTCATCCTTTTCCCTCATAACACTTACTGCAATTGATCTTCTGTGTCCTTTGCTCAATATTCGTCTTCCCTTACTCAAGTTCAGAGGACACAACAGTGGAGACCAAGTCTGTTTTCTGTGCTATGCGTAGCGTGCGTGAAATAAAATAAATGTTCAAGGAGTATCTGTTAAATAATAAGAAGCATGCTTTACTTATCCTTAGAAAATGGTAAGCAAAGCACTTTCCCAGCATTATCTTCTTCGGTTTTTATGATAGCTTTGTGAAGTAGATCAGGCAGGTATGAGAAAAATATGAGGTCTAGTTTCCAGAAGACAGAAGTCAATTTGCAGCTCAGTCAGCCTGAATGGCCTGGATCAAATCTGACCATATTGAGGCAGGCAAGGCTGTGGTATACTCCAGAATGAAATAAACATAAAAGAAAGAAGGGGAGGGAGGCAGGGAAGGATTATAAAGAAACACGAGTAAATTTTAGGGCGGGATGACTATGTCCACTAGCTTGAATGGGGAAACGGTTTCACCGGTATAAACATATGTCTAAACTTATCCAATTGTACACTTTTAATATATGCAGTTTTTTGTAAATCAATTATATCACAGTAAAATTGTGTTTTAAAATTAATTACTAGAAAAGTGAAATAACAATATACAAACAAGCACAAAATACGAACTTAATCCTCTTACAATTGAATTCAAGTGACATGAAACAACTCTGTCAAATTGTTATAAAAGTTCCAAAGTAACTGGTCTCAGTTTCTGAATTTCTCTCTTCGCAGACAGCCCTGGTCCCTGGACCACACTCTGAGTATCACTGTTGTAGAAATTCCTCATACCCAGGCTGACATTTGCTTTCTTTTTTCTCAATATCTTTCAAGATGAGATCTACAAACAAAATATGAAATCGCTTTTATGCAGGTAAAATTAGACAGTGATAAAATAATGTAAATTAGTAGGCTGAACCAATTAAGAAGAAGAAGAAGAAGAAGAAGAAGAAGAAGAAGAAGGAGGAGGAGGAGGAGGAGGAGGAGGAGGAGGAGGAGGAGGAGGAGGAGGGAGGAGGAAGGAGGGAGGAGGAGGGGGGGAGGGGGAGAGGGGGAAGGGGAGGGGGAGAGGGGAAGAGGAGGAGGAGGAGAATGAGGGGAGGAGGAGGAGAGAGGGGAGGAGGAGGAGAGAGGGGAGGAGGGGGAGAGATGGGAGGAGGGAGGGGAGGAGGAGGAAGAGGGAGGAAAAGGAAGGGGAGGAGGAGGAGGAAAAGAAGAAGAAGGAGAAGGAGAAGGAGGGTTTTTCTTCCCCAGGACTAATATCCCACCTTTTATTTTGTTTCCCTTTTATTGTTAGGTCTCTTCTGACTAACAGAGAAAGTAGTCTTAAGTGTTTGGAGGAAGAGGAAATGGAAGAGAGAAACACTGATCATTGATCTCATTGATCGGTTGCCTCCTGCATGTGCCCCGATCAGGGCCAGAGATTGAGCCTGCAACCTAGGTATGTGCTCTGACCTGGAAGCAAACCTGTGACCCTTCAGTGTACAGGATGATGCTCCAACCAACTACGCCACACAAGCCAGGGCAGAAGACAAATGTTTTGATCCAAGGCTGACCTCACAAGTAGATGCTCCAATGATGAGTATCTTTGAGATAATCATAAAAATGTAGGAAGTATTAGAAGACATTGAGTAATTACAGTTACTTCTGCTTAGGTATAAAAATTGGCATAGTGGTTATGAAATGTATATTGAAATGTATATTGAAGTATTTACAAGTGAAGTGACAAGATGTGCAAAATGTCAGTAATTGTCGCAGCTCAGTGATGGGTCCATGGGCATTAATCAAACTGCTATCTCTAGTTTTGCTTAGGTTTGAAAACGTTGTATTCATTGGCTACACCTTTTGATAGCCTAAGGGCAAGTTTACATGTAAACAAGTTTGCTTCTCAATTCCCAGGGCAGAAAAAAAAACAAGGTTTAAAATTATTAGATTTTAAAATTTATTCTTATAAGTGTAAAAGTTTATTAATTAAAAAAAAAGAAAACAACAAAAAAAGGAGATTGAAAACCTGATGAACTATAATAGCTGTTCATTGTCGTAGAGTCGGCGATATGGGAGGGGAGTGGACTGACTGTTCTGGGGGGGGGGGAAGGGGAGTGGTGGAGGGGGGAAGAGAACATAACTGTGCACCTATGGATGAGGACAATGGGGGGTGGGGAGGTGGCGGAGGGTGGGGTGGGAACCTAGTGGAGGGGGGAAGAAATGAGGAACCTTTATAATAATATGAACAATAAAGATTGATTTTTAAAAAAAAGTTGTATTCATGTGTGTTTTTTTAAATAGTCATCAACCTATAGAGCAACAGTGAGAAGTGGATAAAATTGCTCTGGGATGAGAATAAAAGGGAAGAAAAAGGAGCATAAAGTGAATAGAGACTGGCATTCTGAGGAATCTCATTATGTAAGGGGAAAAAAAAATCAGGAAGAGAAGTCTGTGGCTAAAAACCCCAAAGACGGCTGAAGAGGAAGGAGAAACCTGAAGGGGATGATATCCCTCTTCATCAGAAACCAAGGGAAGAGTTGTAAAAAGGCAGGAATAACCAATTCTGTCAACAGTACAGAGAACTCATGTGGGAGGAAAGCCGAAAGGATTCATTGCACTTAGCAAGCCAAAGGTTGCAATGGCCTTTACTGAGTCAGTCCAGTAGAGTAGAACCAATATATATATTAGTATATTCTATTGATTTTTTTACAGAGAGAAAGGGAGAGAGATAGAGAGTTAGAAACATCGATCAGCTGCCTCCTGCACACCCTATCCTAGAGATGTACCCACAACCATACATTCCCTGACTAGAATCGAACCTGGGACCCTTCAGTCAGCAAACTGAGCTCTATCCACTGAGCCAAACCAGTTAGGGCCCAACCTTGACTTTCAGAGAGCTGAAGAATGCATGAGATGTGAGGAAGTACGAAAAGGGGCGTGGCCTTAAGGGGAAAAGAAGAAGGTTGTAGTTCAAAGGGAATGTGAACTGAGAAAGGGACTTAACCCAATTAAAGGAAAGAAGGGTGGTGTCAGTGACGTAATAGTCATGAACCTGTGTAGGTCACAATTGCAAAATGGGATAATAATTAGGACTGTACAACCTTTCAGGTTGCAAACAAGATAATATAAGTGAAGATCTTCAGTAAACTGTCAAGTGCTATATATGATATCATTTAATAATAATAAGTAAATGATTACTATTAAATTTATAAAGTCCAAAAATAAATCTATAAGTCCAAGCAGGCTTTCATTATACCTGTTTCCTCTCCACAGCCAAAGAGCATTATATCAGAGGAGAAGAGGGAGATCAGAGCAAAATAGCTAGTGAGGATAATTAGGAGATAATAAGTGCCATTTTTTCCTGTTGGGAATGGACAAGGTTAGTGATTTATTCTGCAAAGCAAATGAATCCACAACCATTTTTTAATAATGGTAAACAGGAAAACCCATTTAAAGCATAGCAATATGTAGCCAACAGATTGTACATATTACAAAGGCAAATGAAATAATAAAGGACAAATAGTTCCATAAAAATTAAATAATGAAAATGGCATTCAGAAACCCATTAGCAAGGAACTAGGATGTTAGAAAAAGTAGCACTTTCAGTGTGAGTGAAGACCTCTGCTTTTATAATCCTTAATGCAGATGAGTTCCCAAAATAAAATATATATATATATGTAAAGTACTAAAAGCCATGGGAAAGTCTTGAAAATCAAGCTGTAAAACCAAACTGGCTGTTGTGTTGATACCTATAATGGACCCTGAAGTCAGTACCAAGCATGCTAGTCAAATGGCTGCAAACAATGGCTAAATGGATGCGTGAGAGACATTTTCTGTATCTATTCTGGTGTGAGTGTGTGTGTGTGTGTGTTGTGTGTGTGTGTGTGTGTGTGTGTGTGTGTGTGTGTGTGTTTCTCCTTTAAATCAAAGCCTGTTAGATTTAAAGAATTTCAAAACTTCAGAGTCTGGTTTAAAACCACAGTTCATGGAGCCTTATGAGCTCCCGATTGACTCTCGCTGCACACAGTTCTCCTCCTGATGCACCTTGCTCCTCAGCTTCTCTACTCCTTTCCCTCGCCTTCTGTATCCCCAAGCAATGTTGCTGCCAAGAATTTAACTAATTTCACTCATTTAACTTTTTATCATGACCATCGGAAAACACAGATATTTACATTATGATTCATAACAGTAGCAAAATTACAGTTATGAAGTACAATGAAAATAATTTTATGTTTGGGGGTCACCACAATGTGAGGAACTGTATTAAAGGGTCACGGCATTAGAAAGGTCGAGAACCACTGCTCATTTCATAGCTAGTGAAGTTGAGCATCTTTTCATATATCTGTTGGCCATTTGTCTTCTTGGGAGACGTGTCTGTTCAGGTCCTCTACCCATTTTTTAAATTGGTTGTTTGTTTTCAGAAGCAAAGGGGGAACCGTAAAGGGTAAAGGGGGCCAAATATATGTAATGGAAGGAGATTTAACTTTGGGGGATAAACATTCAATACCATATACAGATGATGTATCATAGAATTGTACACTTAAGACATATAATTTTATTAACCTACTAGAGGCCTCAATGCATAAAATTCGTGCGCACGGGTAGGGCCCCTTGACCTGGTCCAGGATCAGGGCCTTACTTCTGGCTGCTGGCCAGGACCTCCCTCCCTTCCGCGCCGCTCCCTGGTGATCTTAGCTGACCCTGCTAGCGGTTCTCAACCTGTTCGAGACCCACAGGTTGAGAACTGCTGCTGTAGAACCTATGGTTGGGGTCACCACAACATGATGAACTGTATTAAAAGGTCGCGTCATTAAAAGGGTTGAGAATCACTGTATTAAAGAAATGAGAATCAAAACTACACACATGCCTGTTAGAATGGGCATTGTCAACAAGACAATAATAAGTGTTGGAAAGGTTGGAAAGGAAAGGAACCTCATTCACTACTAATGGCAATGTAAACTGATACAGCCACCAGGGAAAACAGTATGGAGATTCCTCAAAAAAAATTAACAATAGAGCTACCATAGGACCCAGCAATCCCTCTGCTGAGTATCTAGTCAAAACATTTGAAAACATTTATTCCCCAAATCATGCACCCTGAAGTTCATTGCCGCATTTTCACGGTGGCCAAGACATGGAAACAACCAACGTGTCCCTCAATAGATGATTGGATGAGCATATACATTGGAAAATAGACCCACTTTGCACAGCTCTCCCATAAGTGCAGGAAGAGGGGCAGACAGCATTGCTACAGGGTAGAGTCATCCTGGTCAAAAAACTGAGGCTCTCCCTGGACTTCATTACTCAACACCTCCAGGGAATGTGGGTTGAAAAAAAATGAAGATCTTATTAAGAAAAGGGCCCTGTTGTCTTTTCTAAAATAAAACAATAGAGACGTAATTGACTGAGTTTTACTTATTTTCAAACCAGTACAAATGAACACTGTTCCGTTATTTTCCTCTTACCTTCTCCCTGATGGGTAGAAATGTTTTAGAACCTTCTGTCCTCAGAGTTCAACACAATATTTTAAAACCTTCTTTGCTTCACTGTAGAAACCCCGAATCCTGAGAGTCATCATTTCTCAGGCCACACAGAGGCTCCCTGGGTTTCAATGAGTCAGAGCTGTCCCTTCCTGCCCTGAATTGCGGCTCCTGGGTCCTAGAGTGATCCCAGTACAAACCACGAAATAACTGGTGCGTTGGAGATGGTAAAGGCTGAGGATCAGTCTGTCATGTACATCATATAAGTTGAATGACTAATCCATTCAATTATTTAGCAAATAAATTCGGGACTCCTCCTTTATGCCAGGCATTCTGCTGGGCACCTAGAATGCGATAGTAACCAAGACAAGCAAGACCTAAGCCCTCCTGGAATTTCCAACCTGGTGGGGGACACACACTAGTAATTAGAGGCAATTAGCACACATTGTGATTTCCTCACGGTGGGAGTGTCCTAAGGGAGGCACTTTAAAAGGGAAGTTAAACTCAGCTTGGTGGGGGACCGCCAAGACTGAAGGAAGAGAAACCACTTACCAGGGGGAAATTTGGGAGCGTGACAGCAAGGACCGAGAGAACTGAATGAATTTGCAAATTCAGTTACATCCTGACAGCCTGCCACAGAGTGCTGACCTGCGGCCCAGGTTTTTTTTCCTTTAACGTTCTCTCTCTTCCCTAAGCGCTTGTTGGAAAGACCTCCGCATTCCCTCCATCATTGCTTACCTCCCTATTCCGTTCCAAACACAAGTTAAATACATTGAAACAAATTCTCAAGCTTGCCCCCAAAAAATGTACAGAAATAGATATATCATACCACAATTCCATATAAAGTGACAAATTACTAAGCTTCCTCGGTGGCATAGATGAAAGTCATCATCTCAAGGACCCAACGTTGTTCAAAATCTCTGTCTCAGAGTTAGGGCTTCTAGAAAAACGTCAGCATTGATTCTGAGTCAAAATCTGAAGACATTTAACTTTTGGAAAGAGGGTAGGGGGAAAAAATGCCTCTTACTAATTTTAATTTGTCCAAGGTCCTATAGAAACCCGGGTGTGCATGTTTATCTGCAGGAAAATAAAACTGATGCACAAAGTTTCTGAGGAAAAGAATGGCAAATGGAAAGTAACTGCACAGTATCCATTATTACTCATTTCAGATGGATAACATTTCGCTGGTGTTGTGTGTAGTGTGCCGATTTCACGGCTTTATTTTAGTGGAAGAAAAATCCTAAAGGCTTTCATCGGAACACAAACACCTCGGTACTTCTCATTTTATTTTTTGTAATAGATTTTAAGAAGGAAAAGCTCTTCGTAAAATCTATTAAAGGGCCCTTCCAGTTTAAGAAGGAATGCATAGCTACAAAGATAAAAATACCTCACCTCTAAGAACCCGTTTCTTTAATTGGCAAAGCGATTCATGAGTTTCACATGGCTTTCCCCCAAACAGAAAGTGTGGCAGCTTTTCCCAATGGCTGATCAGAAAGAGGCATTAAAGGAAGTAGATTCTGAAGAGTTCACATTTTGATAGGAGACAATGGAGCTAAAGTGAAAAGATGCAGAATGACATTTAATGTTTGACCTTTGTCAGTGGTATATGTGTGTGTGTGAAGAGCCATACTATCTGGCACAGACAGGGAATAGAAAAATCAAGGATCCTATGGTCCGTGTTCAGGGTTATAAGGAAATGTGGGACTCCAGAAGTAAATGTTCTCACCCGCATTGCATGGCGGGTGAAGGGAGAAACAGGGATTCCCCACAGTGAATATCTGTGATCTGAGTCAATAGAAGCAGAACTGGGAGGGGTCTGTCTGATGGAAACAAGTAGCCCAAGTGATACATGGGTGTTGCTTACTCTCCTGTGGGACAGAGGATGAGGAAGAGAATTCTGGGCACCTGTCAGACAGGGACACACACTTACCCTGTTTTAGCAACTACATTAGAGCCACTCCTGGAAATGAGCTTAACCCTGTCCCGAGTCAGATGCCCAACTACAGTAGGTATTTCCTAACTATTTGCCACGTGCAAAACTGTGCTCTTCTTTCTAGGTGCCCCTGGCAATGTTTTAGAGCATTTTCCCCCTACCCTCATCCCCCCATAAGCTCTGTGGTTTTTATTGGGTGATTTTGCATAGAATAGTGACTTGTAAGACACCAGGATGATGCTATAGGAGAACTGACAACAGATGGATAATGGAACCATTATACGTGGGTAATGTAAGTCTAAATTGGCATAATCACTTTGGAAGATAATTTGGCAGTAGCTACAAAGCTGACCATTGACATACCTTGTAATTCAACAATTCTACTGCCCCATGTCCAGCTGAAACAAAGTACTGAGCATGTATATCAGGAGATATGTTCAAGAATATTCATAGCATCCATATCTGTAATAACAAAAACTTGGCAACAACTCAAATGACCACAGACAGGATAAGAGATCAATTAAATGTGTATGTGTGATGTGTGTGTATGATATATAACTTAAAATAAAAAAAATTGATAAATTAGCTTTTATAAAAAATCCAGAGGTTTCTCTTCAAATAACACTATCAAGAAAATGGGGAGGATTCTGGAAAGAGAGAGAATTAGGAAGCACCAAGAATCTGTCTCCCCACTCAGACAACAATCACAGTGGCAGAGGTAATAAAAGCAAAATTTAAGCCCTGGCCAGTTTGGCTCAGTGGATAGATCATCAGCCTGTGGACTGAAGGGCCCAGGTTTGATTCCGGTCAAGGACACATGCCTGGATTGTGTGCTTGATCCTGAGTAGGGGGTGTGCAGGAAGTAGCCAATCAATGATTCTCTCTCATCATTGATGTTTCTATCTCTCTCTAAAATCAATAAAAATTTATTTTTAAAAAAATTTAGGTTAGTGGTTACCTCTGGGGGAAAAAGGCAGAAAAATGGCATGAGAAATAACACATAAATAGTAATAATTATGTTACTATTAATTTCTAGTTCTTGAGCTAATTTTATAGATATTCATGTTATTAACCTAATTTTGTTTACTTAAGGTCTAAATACAAAATTAAAAAATTTTTATTTGATAAAGGAAACATAGCAAGTTTTAATACTTTCCAACAGAATTAACATTTGGTTTTTTGTTTAACAATTATGGATAAAAGTACTAAAGAAAAAATTGTCCTTTATCACAGCAAAATGATAGTATTTATTCATAGCTGATTAAAGTTTAGAAACTTTCCATTATAAGGCATTGACCAAATCTTAATATTGATAGAGTTGCTTCACATAAAAGCTACTTTTCAAATGACACCTTCTAACTTCTCTATTCCTTTTAAGGAAAATTTCAAGGTTAGCAATAAGCACCGAAATATCAATGTGTCCATTAGAAAAAGAAACTGAAATTACAGCTTGAAGGGAAGAAGGAGCTGAGTCATTCCTGTACATGGATGAACTGCACGCTTTCAGAGATGCAATTTCCTCCTCCTAATTTGTCAATTTCACGGTCATCCATTAAGGAGTCAAAATGTCTGTGCTCAGCAAGCCCTGCAATACAGGTGTGCAGATGGCAGCACCTGCAACATACCGGCTGTTTACTTTGCAAGAACTCTGTCCTTGGCATTGCTCCTTGTGTCTCTGGAAAGAGGCTTTGATCAAATTCTGTCAGGTGCTGACATGCCTCCGGTCTGCCACCAAAACACAGGTGCCTTGGGTCTACTTTTAGGCACATTTCCTGGACCACACACACGCCAGGACCTTGTCTGGGGACACCTTCAGTGACACATACAAAAGTAGCTCCCAATGAATGCTTCACCTGTAAGCACCTCCTCTCTATATCCCCATGGCCTGGCATATTATTGGGGAGCCCTGGTGGTAAAGGCAAAATTAAATCCTAGATAGAACTCCACAGATGTGCCAATCCAGGGAAGGCCAGTAGTTAGGTAGGTCAAAGACAGGAGTTCTGGTCCTAACAGGCTCTGTTTCACTTTGACATCTTGGCTATTGGAAATAAGGCTGCGGTCAACATAGGGGCACACTTATCTTTTCCAATTAGTGGCTTCCTACCTTTGGATAAATATCCAGAAGTGGAGTAGCTGGTGGTTCTATTGTTAATGGTTTGAAGAATCTCCATATTGCTTTATTTCTATAGGGGCTGCCCCAATTCACATTCCCACCCACAATGTAGGAGGGATCCTTTCCTCTACTTTCTCTCCCACACTTGTTATTGCTTGTCTTTCTGGTATCAGCCATTCTAGCAAGTATGAGGTGATGGTTAGCATTGTGGCTTTGGTTAGCATTTCCCTGGGGATCGGGGACTTTGAACACGGCGCAAGAGGATAATCAGAGTGCCTCAGCACCACTGTTTAGGATCTGTGTTTCCCTTTCAAACTACTGACCACGTGTCGGCAGCTCTCAATTCTTCTCTGGAAGATAAGATAGGAAGAACGGGGTCACCTCTTTCTAATGCTCTGCTGACCTCTGCTTCCACACAGCAAGTGGCATCATGCTGGAACATTCTTCCATTTCTCTGTGTTAGAGACTGCTTTCCTCCGCGTGGAAATGTGCTGGGAGCAGGTCACATGTCAATGCTCACATGTGGTGAGCTTTTTCTTTGTGCTAGAGACTGTCCCAAGCACGGTACACACCTTATCACCTTAATCCCGAAATATCCCAGAATAGGTAAACACCATGGTTACCCGAATTTTTAATTTTATAGGGTGAAGGCTCAGACACACAGGTTCGTGAACCGCACAGTTGGTAAGGAAAGCTCTGGAAACCCATGTTTGACTTTTTTCTGAAATGATAGACAGGACCTCTCCCCAGAGCAGAGGTTAAACAAATTACGTTAAGAGCTGGCGTTCCTTAGAGCTCATCACTTCCTAAAGGAAGCTGGAACCTGCTAGAGTCAGCCTGTGAGAAGGGAAACAGAGGCAGGTTCTGCAGGGCCTGCCCACCTGCAAAGCAGCCTCTCTCACAGGTGAGTCCACCCCGGGACTTTGCAGGGCCAAGAGCACAGAATGCCTGGCGGTTTCTGGCATCCGCTAGGTCTCTTTCGCTGTGCAATTGCTCGCGCTGCCCCTCCCTAGGGAAAACACGGTCCCTCGCCCTCCTTTCCCAGGTGCCTCCGCATCGCCCATTGAAACTAAAGTCAAAGCCCATCTTCCCTGGAAGCAGTTGTGGGGTCGAACCCTGGGTTCAAAATAAGACCACTGGAGGCTGATGACTGATTAAAAAAAAGCGGGCAAGGATTTATTGAACTGGCCAGGACGGCAGCGAGAGCACCACACGCAGGTGGCCACACTCACGCCCGCACTGTTCCAGGTGGAGGCCAGGTGGAGGTTTTGAAGGTCTAAACCACAAGGATTTTCCTTTGTTCTGAACTCTAAATTCTAAAAGCTGAGAACAGCTTGCAGGGTCGTTCCCAGCCACATCCTGCTGGACATTGGAATGTGGACCTATCTTGCGATAGCAGATAGTACAGAAGCAGAGCTCAGTAGTTAATCTCTAAAGGTTATCTACAGTTTCTACTCCTGGAGCTACTGAATCAGTGGGAATCAATCTCCTGTGGTCCTGGTCCACAGGCCCAGGAAAATTGCCTTAGCTTCCAGGTCTCAATCTGGAAGCTGAGGCAACTTACCCTATTGTTTAAGCAAGTCAGCGAATGCCGAAGCCAGAATAGCAGGGTTAAAATTCAAACAGCAGTTTTTACCCAACTATGGTTACTACCATATTTCAGAAGCCTTCCCTATGCAGCCTCCCTTCCACCTGCCAGGGGCCTAGTACACTTACGACATTACCTCTCTTTTTATTGTAAAAATATATATTCTTTTGTGGATCTCAGAGAGAAAGGGAGAGGAAAGAGAGAGAGAAACATCAACGATGAGAGAGGATCAATGATCGGCGGCTTCCTGCACACCCCTACTGGGGATCGAGCCCGAAACCACGGGTATGTGCTCTTGATCAGAATCAAACCCAGGACCCTTCAGTCTGCACACCACCGTCTATCCACTGAGCCAAACCAGCTAGGGTATCTTATTAAAGACTACCATTGACTGAGTGATCACTGCTTTTCATACATGATCTCGTTTAATCCTAAACAATCCTATGACATGGACCTCCTCAAGGCTTTCTTTGCAAATGAGGAAAACGTCTTAGAGCAGGGATCTCCTGTAAGCTAATCAGGAAAAGCTAAAGATTCTGAGGCCTGTACCTGCAGCCATGTACTTCCTGTTTTCCAGCTTGCAGGACAGTAAATAAATGATGCCGAGAAAATGCTTGCTGGACTGATTGGAAGCTACTGGCTTCCGTGAGGAATAAATAAACCAACACATGCACAAGGAGGCACAGTATTTAAAAAGTGTGAGACTTGATCCCCTTTGGGTGAGGTGACCAGACGTCCCGCTTTTGGCAGGATAGTCCCGATTTTTAACAATTTGTCCCGCTTCCTGTGGCATTTTAAAAAAGTCTGCGCGGGCCGAAACCGGTTTGGCTCAGTGGATAGAGCGTCGGCCTGCGGACTGAGAGGTCCCGGGTTCGATTCCAGTCAAGGGCATGTACCTTGGTTGCGGGCGCATCCCCGGTAGGGGGTGTGTAGGAGACAGCTGGTTGAAGATTCTCTCTCATCGATGTTTCTAACTCTCTATCCCTCTCTCTTCCTCTCTGTAAAAAAAATCAATAAAATATTTTTTTTTTTTTTAAAGTCCGCGCGGGACAAATTGTTAAAAATGGGGACTGTCCCCAAAAGCGGGACATCTGGTCACCTTACCTTTGGGGGCAAACGAAGTCAAAAGTGGGGAGGGGAGAGCATTGTCTAGGCCCATCTGACTGCATGCAGGGCACAGAGATCTGCCCACCACCCCTGCTGACTTAGCCACTGAGGGGAGAGCTGCATACAGGCAGCTTCTTGCAGGGGGAATGAATCAAGGGCAGCAATCGCCATGCTCTGGAGAAGATTGAACTTACTTCACGCTGTTGCTGTCTTTAAAGGAGAGCAGGTTTTAAGAAGTGACGGGGAGGTAAGGGAGGCACTGAGGTGAACGTGCTGATAAAAGGGATGGGTTCCTGTGCGACACTGTCTTCATCTCGCACATCAGACACGCCTGTGGAGAGACTATCTCTCCGGAGTCCCCGACAACTGTGTGCGACTCAACAGCTCTGAGGGCCCCACACGCAACACAGCAGCAGCGGTTAATATGTATCAAGTGTTGACTACGTTCCAGACCCTCTGCAACAAGCGTTCAGTGAGGTAGCACGTAAAACAAAAAGAAGCCCAAACAAACAGAAACCTTAGCGCAGAGTGGGCACTGTGCCTGTTGTTATTAACAACAGCATCGTCTTTCCCTGATGCCCCACGTTAACACCATCAGGTATACTCTGTCATCATCCCCACATCACAGTTGAGGAGCTAAGCTTGACTGGTTAGGCAACAAGCTCAGGCACACACAGTTAGGAAAGGGAGAGAGCAGAGCGCCTGCCAGACAAGCCCTGGTGGGCAGAAGGTGCTAGTGCAGCAGGAATGGTGCCCCCCCCCCCCCCCCCCCCCCCCCCCCGCTGACAGTGCAGGACCCTGAGCTGAGCACTTCACGCACATATCCTTGAGTCTTAGCCAACCCTGCAAGGCAGTGGTCAGCAAACTGTGGCTCTCAAGCCACATGCGGCTCTTTGGCCCCTTGAGTTTTTAGCAAAGGCCTGCTTAGGCGTACCCTAATGAAGTTAATAATAATGGACCTACCTATATAGTTTAAGTTTAAAAATTTTGGCTCTCAGAAGAAATTCCAATCGTTGTGCTGTTGATATTTGGCTCTGTTGACTAAGGAGTTTGCCGACCACCGTCCTAGGGGTTCTCCCTTCCCCAATTTGCTCCTCCTCCTCGGGAGAAAATATTCAAAACCATTCTGCAAGCAGAAGTAGGTCTGGGGCTTCACGGGGGTGGTCTCGTCGTTCCGGGCAGCTTGGCCACCGCCACGTGATCCTTTAGAAATCTCCTTCCAAACAAAGTGTTAGCTCTAATTGTCGCTCCCCACGCTCACGTGACGCCCCCTGGATGGTGAGCCCACTTTCAGAAACATTGCTGGTTCAAACTCAAACATGTGAACGTTTGTGCCTTCGGTTAAACGAGTTTTGGGTTTAATGACTGAAAAGTGTTATTAATTCCGATAAGGATTACTCCGAAAGAGAATAAAAGATAAAAGCTGTCAACGTTAATGAAGCACGTAGTCATTCAGCCCAGGGTAGCTTCGGCTTCTCTGTGGCGCCAACAACAATGCACACTTAAATCTTGATACGTTACATCATCATGTGACTCGAAATAAAGGGAGGATACAACCTTGGCCTTCTCCGTCTTACATGGGAAAACATGGGTGACGCTGACATCGGAGACAATTAGACAGTGTCAGCCGATTGTCTTCCGCCAGCTTTCTCTCACATCTGTGGTGTCTACAAGCAAGAAGGCTCATTGTTTCCGCGGGCCTCCTTCGGGCCTTGGCTTTTTGTGCAAACCGTCAATCTTTTGGCGGATATCAAAGCCGCGAGGAAATTAGAACAGACCAGCTCTGCTGCCCCGCACTGAAGCTTAGCAGGGGGCATCCACTATGCTACTAATTAGGCAGTGACCAACAAAATAACCTGTCAATGTCCGCGAGCCATTTCCCACACACCTGCATTTCATACTCTAATAAGCACCCAGCGACAGAGGAAAAAAAGGGGTGACTGCTGAAGTGTGAAAAATGAACAAAATATAACAATGTTTCCATCCCCGGCTATCCTCCTGGCAATTACCATTTAACATTAGGGGGGGACGCAACACGTCTGAGGACTCACAATGCCGAATCTGAAACCAAAACCCCGGGGGGAAGCCACACAGTGAGACTGTATTAAGGTTTGCTTTTGGGAAAAATATCACGCGAAGGAAGGAGAATCTGGAGTTATGCACAAAGCCCGGGAAGCTGAAAATGACCGTAATTTAGATTCGGGACGTCGAGGCTGACTTAAAAAAAAAAAAAAAAAAAAAAAAAACCCCACAGGTTCCCGTGTGAGCAAGGGCGAGAGACATGCACGCACTCCTCGTGGCTGTGTCCCCGGGGTAGGGAGTGGGCTGCAGAACGGGAAAGGGAGTTCATTTCAGGCTCTCACATCTCTCCTTACACTTTCCACCCTGACTCAGGAAACGTGTGGTCATCGTCGACCTTTTGATCTCCCATCTATTAATTCCTTTCTCTTTTCAGGCCTTTTTTTTTTTCCCCCCTCGGGAGTCCCCACTGTACATTCTGAAGGCAGCATTTTATTCTCTCGTCTTTTCCATCCCGGTGAAGGGAGCTGGAAAGGCACCCTGTCCGATGGATTGAAAACACTCCATCTTCACCCCTGAGCTCCAAAACGTCTTTGAAAAACTCTCATCCCCCAACGATAGAATCGGGTTCCATTACCCCCCATGGCCGGCAAACCACAGCTCACGAGCCACATGTGGCTCTTTGGCCCCTTGAGTGTGGCTCTTCCACAAAAGACCACGTCTATGTTGAAGAAGTGGCGTTAGAAGAAGTTTAAGTTTTAAAAAAATGTGGCTCTCCAAAGAAATTTCAATCGTTGTGCTGTTGCTAGTTGGCTCTGTGGCCTAATGAGTTTGCCGATCACTGCATTACAGGTGATTCTGAATAGATTCCACCCCAGTCTTTAGGTGAGACTCTTCCTGAGTGCCTGCGGTCCAACATTGCTTTCACTCTGCTATCCTTACCCCTTCCAGAATTTCTGAACCCACACACACTACCTCCAAAGTCAAGGCAAAACGTAAAAAGTGTAGTCAGTAAAAGGGAAACAAAAATAACTGGACGCCTCTCAGATCAGAGGCTTAAGAAGCGAGCTTTGCCGTGCCTCTCTGCACTGTCCTTGACCCTACACAAAGATTTCGTGGCACAGGTACCCACAGGATGGGTTTCTCATTGAGAAGGTGGCTGCCTTTTAAGACCATATAGGCTTTGGAGCACCTGGGGACCCGGCTGAATGTCCTCTAAACGGAGAACAAGGGGAATGGAGGGACGAGATGGTTCCGTGGAGAAACATCACCTCCAGGAACATGTGCCCGGAAAGAGCCACACTGTGTGCACATCCTCACGGGACCCCAGACAATGGAGACCAGCATTCGCCTGGGGCATGCTGGATCCTTTGGGATGCCGCTTTCCTTTCCATCAGACTTTATACCCCCCCCACACACACAACAGCATTTTTCCGTGATAAATACAAACTTTGCCTACCTCTTCCTACTTGAACTCAAGTACAGGAAGCCCCTACTTAAGATGCAGCGCCGGAGCCGCCACCAGGCTGCCTGTGCAGCTGCCAGCGGCTTTTGTGTACAAAGATGTTAATTGGCCGTAATCCCCTCCTGGAAGCTGTTTTGGTAGCCTGACCTGGCACCCCGAAGAAGGACACCTTGGTGTGAAAAGCGAAAGGGTCCATTGAGGAGGGAGTGAAAGGCAGCCAAGCATTCCAACACATGTTAATTTCGGGAATTAAAGAGAGAGGAACATCATCGTGGAGATCCCAGAGAAATTGTACAAAGCCTTGATAACAGTGAAGTAAGTCCTGCACACACCCACGCCACACACACACATACACACACACACACACACACACACACACACAGAGAGAGAGAGAGAGAGAGAGAGAGAGAGAGAGAGAGAGAGAGAGAGAGAAGTCCCAGACGGAAGGCAAAGGGAAATTCAGATTCTCAAATCCTCCATTTTATTCCTGCCCCTTATACATAGGTAGGGGAGGGTGAGGGTAAGGGGGAGAGATCAACCAAAGGACTTGTGTGCATGCATATAAGCCTAACCAGTGGTCACGGACAACAGGGGGGTGGGGGCATGCGTGAGGAGGGGTTTGGGATGGGAAAGGGGTGGGGGTGATGAGGACAAATATGTGATACCATAATCAATAAAGAAATTTAAAAAAATAAGTAGGTTCTCTGAAATGTAAAGACTGAACCTGACAAATCGAGGCATTTCTTGTTCCCACCCGAAGGCGCCAAACAAAATGCTTATGCAGCTCAGATCCCCACTCTGTCCGACCCCCACCCGGAGATCCTGCGAGGTACAGGCTGTCTCATTTGTCTCTCTCAATGACACCATTAAAATTTATATTACAACTCGCGGTTTCTGCAAGGAAAAAGTGGAGAGAGAAGCGACAGTACTTCTTGTGGCAAACTTTTCATTCCCTCTGCCCCGTGTCCAATACACAACCTTTTCTTATTAACACGCCGCAAAATACTATCTATGCTGTGGACCCATGTAGAGAACATACATTTACACCCTGGGTGGCAAATTATGCTAATGGCATGCACGATCCACTACCGTGGGCTGTGAGTTTTTTGACAGAGTTCACAGATCAGCTTCATGGGTCAAAGGAGTTTGCCTTTCCTCTGAGAAAAGCAGGAGCATATGAAAATTACGGATTACTACTTGGAAGCTTGTACCAGATGCTGAATATTCAACCATGACCTATTTATGGTTTCATCTCCCATGCTGATTTTTGAAGTTTGTTTTTTCCCCATTAGCACATCAGACACAACTAAGGGCAAGAGCGTGTGAGGGCTGCCTCTAGTGAGAAGATGTACAAAGCGCACCCCGAAACGTGGAGAGGATGATCCTCAAGGCCACTGGCCAGGCACCGAAAGGGAACGGGAAGTTTGTGTGGGAGCGAATGTTGGAGGAGAAGGCATTGTGGTGCGCTTCCGAAAGTCTGAATGGAGATGATCTAGCCCAGTGGTCGGCAAACTCTTTTCATCAGACCATAATGATTCCCCACATAATGTTAAACTCTGACTAGGTCATCAAAGAGAAGTGAAATATGAAGGTGCCAGTCTTTCTATATGTCTAGCATCACCACAATCAGATGGTCAGTGCTCAATAGATATTTGTTAAATTAAACTTAATTGGCTATTTCCCTTCTCTTGTCTTTGGAGCCCAAATTAGTCAACAGAGCCAAATAGCAATAGGACAACGATAGAAATTTCTTTGGACAGCCACATTTTTTAAACTTCAACTTCTTCAAAATAGATTCTCCCTGCCGAAACCGGTTTGGCTCAGTGGTAGAGCGTCCGTCTGCGGACTGAAAGGTCCCAGGTTCGATTCCGGTCAAGGGCATGTACGTTGGTTGCGGGCACATCCCCGGTAAGGGGTGTGCAGGAGGCAGCTGGTCGATGATTCTCTCTCATCGATGTTTCTAGCTCTCTATCTCTCTCCCTTCCTCTCTGTAAAAAATCAATAAAATATACAAAATAGACTCTCCCAGGCTGTGGTATTTTGTGGAAGAGCCACACTGTAAGGGGCTCTCGAGCCGCGGTTTGCTGACCACGGATCTAGCCCATGGAATAAGACATCTGGATCATCCAATTGGAGTTTGCAAAATGTAATAAGACACAAAAGAATATCCTCAGAGTAACAGCAGCCCCGTCTGGGCCATAAGCATCTTTCCTACAAACCACTTAACTCTTCCAGCTGCATCTTTTTTAAAGGTTCACTGACTATAATAAGCATTGACCATGGTGAAGGCCTGGGGAGTGGGCCATAGGAGGGGGAGGTCAATTAGGGAGAAAGGGTTCATAAGTCAAGGACATGAACCTTGCCCAGCTGATGTGGCTCAGTGGTTGAGCATCAACCTCAAGGTCATGGTTTGATTCCCGGTTAGTCAGGGCATATGCCCGGGTTGCGGGCTTAATCCCCACTGTGGGGTGTGCAGGGGTAGCCGGTCAATAGTTCTCTCTCGCATCATTGATATTTCTATCTCTCTGCTTCTCTCTTCCTCTCTGAAATCAAATCAATAAATAAATCAAACGAATAAATAAATAAATAAATAAATGTAAATAAATGTAAAAAAAAAAAAAAAGGCATATACCTTGGTTGTAGACTCCTCCCCAGTCCATGCCCTCATCAGGGCTTGTGCAGGATGCAACCAGTTGATGTGTTTCCTTCACATGAATGTCTTTCTCTGTCTTTCCCTCTCTCTCCCACTCTCCCTAAAAATCAATGGAGGTTCAACAGTCTGTCATGAACCTCAGAGGAAAGGCAGGGGAGGGTGGGTGGGAAGAGATCAACCAATGAACTTGTGTGCATCTATGCCTAACCCGTGGACACAGACAATGGGGTGGTGAGGGCCTAGGGTGGGGGATGGGAGCAAGCTGGAAAAGGTTAATGGGGGGAAAAGGAGGACCTATGTAATACAACAATAAAGGTGTGTTGTTTTTTTTTAATCAATGGAAAAATATCCTCGGGTGAGGATTAACAACAACAACAACAACAAAAAGTATTTAATGGAGGCCTACCATAATATCATTACTTAGTTTTGGTCTAAGGATATTTAGGCCAGAACTAAAATAAACTTATCCAAGTTCACCGAGTTGTTAAATAGTAGAGTTAAAATGTGAGTCTTGTTGGATTCCAAAGCTCACTTTCTTTTCATCAGACCATAATGCCTCCCCACATAATGTTAAACTCTGACTAGGTCATCAGAGAGAAGTGAAATATGAAGGTGCCAGTCTTTCTATATGTCTAGCATCACCACAATCAGATGGTCAGTGCTCAATAGATATTTGTTGAATTAAACTTAATTGGCCATTTCCCTTCTCTTGTCTTTGGAGCCCAAATTAGAATCTTAATCCTGCTCCATACTCAACTGGGCGACTATTGACAAGCTACTTCACCTCTATGACCCTGAATGGATACAAAATTGCCTATCAGATTGCCGTAAAGAGTAAATATATGTAAAGCATCCCGCACACACTAGGTCAGAGAGTGGAAAACAATGACCAGCAGTCTTACCCCACCATGCTTTTGAAACTTAAGTCTGATTGGAACATGGCTGCACGCATCTGCTTATGTACTATTTACGGTTGCTTTCAGCCAACAACTGCAGCGTTGGGTCCTGAGTCCCACAGAGACGGTACGGCCCACACAGCCTGAGAGGATTACTATCTGGCCCTGTACAAAAGCAGTTTCCCAAACCCTGAACGAGAGCATCCTTAACTTCGTATTTTCCTGCCCTTCCTTTGCATTACTGAGCTTGGTCACTTCAAGCATTTTTAAAAAATCTTTTTAAGAGCCAGGTAGTATGCCGTTAGCACCTATCCCTACACATCCAGCCTGAATCTGACAGGACCTGCGTGGAAGATGTATCTTCTTGTAGGAAAAGCCACAAGAAGAGCTGGGTGCCCCTCAACAGGCTAAAGGGCTGGACGATGCTTGTCTCCAGAGCATGGGACCCAGGGTGGCTGTCACTGAGTCAGCTCGGGAAGTGCTTCTTGGAGAAATGATATTTGGGCTGAAATCTAGAGAATGAGAGTTACACGGGCAAAAACGGAGGGGATCCGCATTCGAAGACGTTGAAACGGCTTATGCAAAGACTCGGAGGTAGCACACACGTTGCAAAATGACCGGTGTGGCTGAAGCATCACGAGCGACAGAGAAAAAGGTAAAAACGAGGCTGGAGAGTAGTTAGGATGGAGTCCTCATGGAGGACCTTGGGGGCCTCAGTAAAGATTTTAAAAGTTGGGCTAAGACCCAAGTGGGCTGAAGAACCGTTGAAGGATTTTAAGTGACATAATCTGATTTATGTTTTAAGATCCCTTTGGCTGTTGCACAACGATGAAATGGATCTAGCTGGGGAAAAGGTGAAACAGGGAGCCTCTGTGGCTGAGAAAAGGCTAGCTTCCAGGTCTCCTAATTCTCAGTTAATGTTCCTTTCGCTACATGAGGCTGTTTTGGAGAAAGCAGCTCATATTACATTGTACCCCAAGCTTTGACGAGTTCCTCCAAAAGGGACTCGGGGGTTAGGTAGCTAGGTGGACCAGGAATCTGGGTGTGAAGACAGAAAGGACAGGTGCGAGACAAAAAGGTCTTCTGTTACAAGGCTCAGGAAATGAGCCAACTCAGAGAAATACAGTTCAGCTGTCCCAGGAATAAGAGAATGGCTGGAGAACACACAGTCAGAAAACCTGGCCTCAGAAGCCAGCTTGTGACTGCAGTTAGGGTGAGAAGGGCAGACCAATGAAATGTCAATTCCTAACTTGGAGAAACAGTGAAGAATTCTTCTCAAGTGTTAGGAGAAAGCGAACAAGGGGACAGAAACAGGGGCCAAGAGGGGAAAAAACAAAACAGGGTCCAAAGGTAACATGAAAATGAGTGGAAGTCGTAGTTTTATTCACCAGGAGCCTGAACCTCCGAACACAGAATTGTCCAAAGAGAGACCAGCCTATTCTTGACAAGTTGATTCAAGTCACTTACCCAGCTGTACTCCGGATACCCTACTAAGTGCTAGAGTGAGCTCCTTATCACTGAAAGCTTGGGGGCCACTGAATTAGGTGACCCTGGAAATCCCTTCCTACATGAGATTGGATAGTTGCCACAAAACCTGAGTGTAATTATGTATTGAGGGATATCTTTCTTCCACCAGTAAAGTTGAACCTTTGTCCCTTTCTGCCATGAAAACCTTTTTGAAAAAATGACCTATGTATATAGCAAGACTAGGACTGACTTTGCCATGTCTGGCTAAAGAACAGGCACTGCTATGCCCTACAAAATAGGATGACCTCTATGTAGGCTCCAATCAGAGGACCGGGGGTGACAGAGGAACACCCAAAAGGTGTACATTTCTAATCAGACAGCAATATGGCTGTCCTTTAGCTTCCTGAAACCAGATCTCTGATTCCAAGGTATTTCCAATATTTCATGAACTCTTAGGCAGAAACCGAGATCAATTCTTTTAAGCTCTCTCAAGGCTCAGGCATTGCTACTCACATCTGACCCCCTAAAATTAATTCCATCCAAATGGTCAGGGACTTATTCTCCTCTCGCATCAAACACCTGAGGAAATGGGCAGCCGGTGAAAAGCCCTGCATTGTTAGAAAATCCGAACCTCGACAAGCTTCCTGGGCTCTGAAAATTAGCAGGAGCTCCCCCTCCAGCTTCCTGTCCTGGTGTTGTCTTGCTCCCCCCCCCCCCCCCGCCCCCCATCACCCCTCAAACAAGTGGATCTGGTTACATTTGTTTCACCTCTCAGATATTTTGGCCGTTCTCCTTTCTGAACAGAAGAATTCAGCCCCTTTCTTAAGAGTCCAGGCAGGAAAGGCAGGTGAAAAAGTTAACTGAAAAAACTAACAGCGCCAGCACCATAATTACCCGGGAATAGAAAGCTCTATTCTCTCGGTGATGAAAAAGGGGAATTACACATGTAACTTCCATTAGCATTAATGGGACTTACCTACACAAATCCCTTCCGCATCAATGGGGGGAATGGACGGGGCATAACGATCGGCCCGGCACCTTTCCTCTTTCAGTCGTTCCTATTATTCGATTAAGAGGCAGAGAGATGGCTACGCTGCAAACCAGGACCAGGTGAAGCCAGCCTCCCTCCACCCGCTCACTGTCACCGCCTCCTCAGGACCATTTCGGCAGAAGGAGGATAAACACGGAGGCCTTCATTCCCTCTTCTCTCTTTGCTCATATTTTACCTGATGGAACAGAAGCTAATATATCACACAAGAAGATTTTTTTTTTAAATTATATTTTATTGATTTTTTTACCGAGAGGAAGGGAGAAGGATAGAGAGTTAGAAACATTAATGAGAGAGAAACATTGATCAGCTGCCTCCTGCACACCTCCTTCTGGGGATGTGCCCGCAACCAATTACATGCCCTTTGACTGGAATCGAACCTGGGACACTTCAGGCCACAAGCTGACACTCTATCCACTGAGCCAAACCGGCTGGGGCGAGTTTTTTTTTGTTTGTTTGTTTTTTTAATATTTTTTTAAATTGACTTCAGAGAGGAAGGGAGAGGGAAAGATAGAAACATCAATGATGAGAGAGAATCATCCATGGCTGCCTTCTACATGCCCCTCTCCTGGGGATCGAGCCCACAACCCAGTCATGTGGCCTGACCTTGAACCGTGACCTCCTGGTTCACAGATCAACCACAGAGCCACTGGGCTTTTCTTGGTAGCTGTGGGTTTGAGAGCTATGTTTCTGCCCGGGGATGCAATTATCAATAAAATTGGTGGTAAGAAACAGCGCGTGGCTTTACATGTTGCCAAGAAACAGTCTGATGGGGAAAGACACTCTTGTGCCCAACTAAAGACGCCCTGCAGAAAGTGGGGGTATTACTGTGTGAGTACAAACTGAAAATGCTGAGAGAGAGAAACTCTCTCACTGGGAATGCAGGGAAGATGTTATAAAAGAAGTGATATTTAACCTGGGCCACAAAGAGCATGTAAAATACTATCTAACCCAACTTTAGGAGCAGAGATAAGTACGGGAAATACTCAAAGAACTAATAAAGAGGCACACAGTAATAATAGAGGTGATGGATTTGGTGCCAGATAAGCCTGGCTTTGACCTCTGGTGCTGACTAGCTGTGTGACCACATGGAGCTTCAGTTTCCCCATCAATAAAATGGGAATAAGGACTTCTTTCATCCGGTTGTTGAGATAAGTCAACGTCAACGAGGCAATTGGAGGATTTACTAAAAGCCTCAGCACTATAGTCTGATAATATTAGTGGATCATTAATTTGTTATTATTACCATTAAAATTATTTGTCTTGGCCCTTGTTGGTTTGGTTCAGTAGATAGAGCGTCAGCCTGCAGACTGAAGCATCCTATTATAGGTTGGATTCTGGTCAAGGACACATGCCCAGGTTTCAGGCTCCATCCCCAGTAGGGGGCGTTCAGTAGGCAGCCAATCTGTGGTTCTCTCTCCTCATTGATGTTTCTATCTCTCCCTCTCTGAAATCAATAAAAATATTTTTAAATCAATTATCTGTCTTGAGTAGCCTCCGAATTACTTAGCATGAATAGCTTCCATAAGAAAAGTCTGATACTTCTGACAAATCCCTGGGAATTATGTGTGTTGAATTAGAGTCCAGCTAGACAATCCTCCCTCCTTCAACATTTTCTCTTCAAACCCCACTGCTACCACCTTTGGTCACATCACTCTGCCTACTTCAGATGGGCCTCCCTCCTCAGAACCAATCCTCCCCGTCACTCACCAGCTAGACCCATATCCTCAGGCCCAGAAGGCTATCTATCCCAGACTGCCTGAACCCAAGGTGATCTCCAAAGCCATAGCCTGTCTGGGGAAATCTTGTTACATAAGTGGGTTAGACCTTATTTACAGAAGAAATAACAAAGGTCTATAAAGGTCAAATGTCTTGCCCAATCCCCAGTGTGGGGTGTGCATGAAGCAGCTGATCAATGATTCTCTCTCATCACTGATGTTTCTATCTCTCTCCCTCTTCCTCTCTGAAATCAATAAAAATATCTTAAATATATTAAATAAATAAATAATAAAGAGTAATTTAAAACTAAGTGCCAGGCACTGAGCTAGGTGATGAGTAGAATAAAAAGAGCCTTAAAATTGTGATGAGACAATGAAAAGGGGGCTATGATTTCAGGCCCAGAGGAAAGTGGGGCTGCCTGCAAAGCCTCACAGAAGATAGAGCATGGAGGGGCTATGAGTACCGATTGCATTTCTTTAAAAAAATTTTTTTTTTAAATTTACTTTAGAGAAAGGAGAAGGGAGATAGAAACATCCGTTGGCTGCCTCCTACATGCCCCCTACTGGGGATCAAGCCCACAACCTGCTCTCACTGGGAATTCAACCCGTGTTCATAGGTCAATGCTCATCCGCTGAGCCACCTTGGCTGGGCACCAATTGCACTTCTTGATGTTACAGCGGCTCCTGCATGCAGACCAAGTTTCTGCCGGTTCAGAGGGCAGTTTGTCCTGCCTTCCCTTCTACTGTAGTCTCCTCAGAGGAGGCCTGATCTGCCGCCGCCCAGGCAGGGTTTCCTCTGCCCGTGGAGAAGACAAGGCACTGGGCAAGAAGCGGGCTCTTGGAGAGTCGGATTGCTCTTCTACACCCCAGAGATTACCCTAGAGTCATCACTTACTGATGTAACCTATAAAGAGCCAATTTCCCAATCAGTGCCAAGTTAGAACCTGGTTCTTGAAGAGCTTGCACACCTCCCTCCAAACGCATCTGAGGGACTCCCTGCCAAGACAGTGTCCAAGGAGATCTGGCCCAGTGCGTGACAGCTCCTGCAAGCCGCTCAGAGCCTCTGCTGCCCTCACAGGAGATGCCAAACAAAGAGATGGCTGGGTCTGAGAGCCCAGGGGCCTGGGCTCCGGTGCTGGCTCTGCCGCTGGAGTCACCCTGTACCAAATCTGTCCCCCTTCTGGTGGCTCCGTTTGGAATGAGAGCAGTGGGACTCTAATGTCTAAGGATCCTTCCAACGCTGACAATCTAAGACGATTGTTCTCTTTCCGAGTCATGGGTTCCTTTAAGAACCTGCTACATAATCATCTGTCCACAAAATTGTGCCTACAATTTCAGAAAATCCATGGAATTCCTCAAGTTTTAATCTAATATTCTCAGTCCAGGATGGACTTGAAGTCAGTCAGATCTGGGGATTGAATCCTAGAGACACCCCACACCCCCAAGAGGCAAGTCTACCTCTGAGCCTTATATAGAAAAATTGATACTTCCTTGACAATGCTGCTGTGAGGATAAGGAATAATTATAGACAAGTATATATCAAGTACATGCAAATTCTGCCTTCCCACCTCCATTCATTCTCCTACTTCTAAATGCTGGGACATCTTCTCCTCAAAAGCAGAGACTGGGGTCATCTAGATGCCCAATGCACTAGCAGTGTCTACAGAGCAGCTCCGCCCAACCAACTCAAAATATTTGTTAAATTACATGACAATTCCATTCAGCAACTCATTTGACACTTACTGTTCATTGTCATATAATGAACTCTAACTTGAGGAATTCCATGGATTTTCTGAAATTGTAGGCACAATTTTGTGGAGAGATGGTTATTTAGGAGATTCTTAAAGGAACCCATGACTCCGAAAGAGAAAAATTGTCTTAGATTGTCAGCATTGGAAGAATCCTTAGACATTATCTTTTTTTTTAAATATATTTTTTATTGATTTTACACAAAGAAGAATTGAGAGGGACAGAGAGTTAGAAACGTCGATGAGAGAGAAACACCGACCAGCTGCCTCCTGCACCCCCCCCCCCCCCCCCACTGGGGACGTGCCCGCAACCAAAGCACATGCCCTTGACCGGAATCGAACCCGGGACCTTTCAGTCCGCAGGCCGACGCTCTATCCACTGAGCCAAACCGGTCCCGGCAGACATTATCTTTTTTATATATTTCAGCAGCCAACAAATATTTACAGAACATCTATCTTTATCTACTTAGTACATACTACCTACTAGGAGCTCATAGGTGTGTGAGAGGCACTATGTTAAACATTGTTGCCCTAGCCACAGGGTCGCGAGCCACATACGGCTCTTTGGTCCTTGAGTGTGGCTCTTCCACAAAATACCACTATTTTGTGGAAGAGCTACAGTCTATTTTGAAGAAGTGGCATTAGAAGAAGTTTAAGTTTAAAAAATGTGGATCTCAAAAGAAATTTCAATCGTTGTTCTGTTGATATTTGGCTCTGTTGACTAATGAGTTTGCCAGCGACTGTCCTAGCCAGTCTGGATCAGTGGATAGAGCATCGGCCTGCAGACCAAAGGGTCCCAGGTTTGATTCCGTCAAGGGCACATACCTTGGTTGCAGGGTCCAGGGTCCCGGCCTGGACCCTGGTCAGGGCTCATGCAAGAAGTAATCAATCGAGTGAAGCTTAAGAAAACAAAACAAACAAGAAACTGAAAACACATTGTTTCTATACTCCCACTTTATCTAGTATAGTACATGCCACCTGCTAGGAGCTCAGTAGGTGTGTGGTGATGGTCACGTGGAACTCTTTTCCTCCTCAGACCAGACGAGAAGGCAATTGCAACAAAACATCACCTGTGAAGGATGCTGGCCAAACGGATCTCATTTCCAGTTCACAAAACACGTGAGGGATAGGGAAACAGGTTGAATGACATCATGAGCAAACAGCCAAATCCACAGGGCATGTCCTTCTGCTAAACAGCTGGCCTGAACTGCCTGAAAGTTAGTATCATGGAAGAATGAAAGAAATCAGACAACTGTTCTAGATTAAAAGAAACAAAAATGACATAATAACTAAATGTTCTACATGAATCCAGATTTAACCCTAAAGTAAAACAAATAAAAAACATCAGACATGGTTGGGGCAGCTGGGAAAATTGTAGTACATAGTGGATATTAGATAATATTTTTAAAGTCGTGTTAATTTCCTTAGATGTGCTAATGGTATCATAGTTGTGTAGGAGGATGTTCTTAGGAGATACATTCTGAAGTGTACAGGGAGAAGTGTCATGATGTCTCAACAGTCTCCAGTGGCTCAGGAGGAGGCAGGTGGCGAGTGAAATGGAGAAGGTGAAAGCACTAAAATAGGTAAGAAAATGTTTTTTAAAGGGTGAAGGGATTAAGCAAAACCAAAACAACCATAGACACAGACAGCAGTGTGGTAATTGCCAGAGAAAAGGGGGGTGAGAGGAGGTAGAAGAGGGTAAATGGGGATAAATGGTAATGGGAGACTAGATGTGAGGCGGTGGACACACAATAAAATATAAAGATAACATACCGGATATTATAGAATTACACACCTGAAACCTATATAATTTTATTAGCCAGCGTCACCTCCAATAAATTCATTTAAAAAGTTTTAAAAGGTAGATTTCCATGAGATGACTTATGAAACCAAAGGACCCAATACACTGCTGTGTTAATGAACTAACTTTGTGATTCCACTTAGTCAACAAGCGTTAAAGAGCCTACTATGTATCAGATCTAGAAATAGTGATCCAAACAGTTAAAACAAATTCAAAAGAACAATGAGAACTCAACCTTTTTGTACACTGTTAAATCTAAGAACAATAAGAAGTAAAGCACTGCCCTCGCTGGTTTGGCTCAATGGGTAGAGCATTGGACTGCGGACTGGAAGATCCTGGGTTCGATTCCAGTCAAGGACACATGCTTGGGATGCGAGCTTCATCCCCAGTAGGGGGCATGCAGGAGGCAGCCGATCAGTGATACTCTCTGATCATTGATGTTTCTATCTCCCTCTCCCTTCCTCTCTGAAATCAATAAAAACATATTTAAAAAAAGAGAAGTAAAGAACTTTATTACATTTCTTTTTTTAAAAAGCTGCTCATCCAGTGTTTCTGCACTTTGTCTCTTCCTCATTGAGTTGTTCTCTTTCCCCTCCTATGGACATATGTGTAGTTACATGAACAGGGTGTGGATGAGAATCACGAAGGAGCGAGTCAATAGTGACACATGTACAGAATCCGAAAATTTTTTAAAGTCCAATAAGATTGAGCCATAAAATATAAAGGGAGGGACACAGAGAGAAAAGGTGAGGGATGTTCATTCACAAGCTTATAAACCACACTACAGAAATGGAATATGATTCTAGAGTCCAAGTCACAGAAACCACAGGCGGACGAGGTTTAAGCAGCAGAGTAACTTGGAGTAGATCTGCAGCTGAGAAGCATCACTGTGCTCCCCTGCCCACATCGCCTCCCCAGAGCCTCCCCACACTGCCAGCAATGTCTTTCAACATGCAAACCTGCAGTGATTGCTCGACCTCCTCAGGAGGACCTGTCAGTGACTCCCTGTCCCCTTGATGGTCAAGTCCAAAGGTCATTAGCTGGTGTACCAGGTACTGCCTGCAGTCCTGCTCTTCTCCCACCACCTGCCCTGGTCATTCTATGTCCTGGCTCCTCCGTGCTCTATCTCCAATTCTACCTCTTAGCATGCTCTTTGCTATGATGTTTATAGTCATTGGGTTCCCTGAGAGCAGGGAAATTCGCATATAGGAGATTTATTAGGGGGTGCTTAGATGTGTAGGAGAGAAAGGAAGGAAGCAGTGTCGGACAGAAGGAGACGCGAAGCTGCATCGGAGTCTTGACAGAATCTCGGGCAACATTTCAGGGAGTTGGGAAGAGGGGATGGCCGTTTGAAGCTATCCAAAGTGGGGTGCAAGGGTCAGGCTTATCCCCTTGTCTATAGTCATTGGACACTACCCTGGGAAATGGGGTATGACCTTGGGCAAGAGGCCTGTCTTCAACTGAGGCCATTCCCTCAGAAGACAGACAGTTGTTAAGGGCTGTCTGACCACTAACAGCTCCTGGATGCCGACCAAGTCATTAAAATAAGAATTTACTATTAACAATAATCATTTTTTATAAAAACCCTGTGCTTAGTGATGACTATGGTGCTTAGTCTAAAAGCAGAGAGAGAGTAAATTTTCTTGTGACTGGCTCAACTGCAATTCCAAACCCTTCCTCAGGCAAGGACTTCACTCTACAGACTGGGAAACTGAGGCCCGGAGGGAGTCTCAAGTCGTCTACCACAGTGACACCAGCTTATACATAACTAACATTGGAACGTTCTACTAGATTGTACTGAATGCTGTATGAGCCTTGTCTCATGAACTACTCATAAAAATTCGGGAGCGCTCATTTTCATTTCACAGATATGGAAACAGGCTGAGAGCAGCCAGCTGAGTAACTTGTCCAAGCGGTGGATCTGGGATCTGAACCCAAGTCACTTTGACTCTAGACCCCACAACTGAAAACCACTATGATGAATCGCTTTTTCACAGTGAAGCATGCCATTACCCTGGGCCGGGGGAGATGCTATGGAATGTGTGTGTGTTGCTGTTATTTCCAAGAATAGGTACAGCATTACCACATAAAGCACAGCCTTCCTTTTCTGTGTTCATGATATGAGGAGAAGCAAATGTGCTTCTGCGTGAAAGATCAGTTGTACATCAAGCATCCATTGGAGAATGCCTAAGTAAGCTTCAGCTCCCTCGTCCATCCCACACCAGTGCTCCTGGACCTGGTGGCCCTGCTCCTTCCACAACTGATGTTCCTTCAGCAGAAGCTTTCTGTTCCAACCTGGAAAGGTGTGCATCTGAGTGTCCTTCAGCAAATCTGGGGAACTCTCCTTCTGCCCTCCCCACACTCCCAAGTCTGAAAGGGGACAGCTTTGCCAGCAAGAGGGTCCTACTTGGGTTTATAAAAGACGCTCCTGAGACCCAAGAAACCACCAAAATCTATTCCTTTTCCTCTCCTGCTTCATCAAAATAAAACCTATTCGTGTAGCAAAACTCTGAAATGTAAAGACTTCTCAGTGTAGAAATGGTGTTAAATTACAATACTATGATGTGAGACAAGAAACGCTAAACTGTGTCAGAAAATGTGGATTAATATGTATAACAAACACGCATTGTATTCCCCCCAAATGCCAGGCCCAGGGCCAGGTGCTGGAGGTTGCAGTGTTTGGGGAGTTGGCCATTGAGTGGAGCCCATTGCAAAGATTCTCATGGGTAAGCATCACTTGGGAAACTTGCCAGTAACACACATTCCTGAATCCCATCCCCAGAGTTTCTGATTCATCAGATGGGGCTGAGGGTTAGGATGCTGCGTTTTAAACAGTCCACAGGTGGTTCTGAAGCAAGTGGTTTTCAGTTGTATCTTGAGAAACCCTGACCTGGTAGATTCTATAATAGTTCTGATCAGCTTAAGTCCTTGACCTCCGGACAACAGGGATTTAGAAGGCATCCATGACTTTTAATGGCTTCAAGATGCCTTAGGAAAACTTCCTAGGTGTTCTGTGTCACACCAACATGACAGCATTTCTTCCTGTGGCCTAAGGTGACAAGTTCAAAAATTTCACTGGAACAATTCAAGAGGTGTGTGTGTGTGTGTGTGTGTGTGTGTGTGTGTGTGTGTAAACTCATCAACTGTACTTACCGTATAGATGTTTACCATATGAATGTGATACGTCCATTAAAAAAACATTAAGGAAGTATAAGGCAGAGTGGGTAAGAGGTTCAAAGATGTCATTCTAGAGGGTAGGAGAGGGTAGGGTTCTGGCAGGAAAGAAAACAGAACCAGGGAAGACATGCAGACAGACCTCTTGATGGGGCACCAAGGAACTCCTTGGCCGCTGGTGGAGTGAAAGAGGGCTGGACGTGGGAATGGGCAGCTGTGGATGGGAAGAGGCTAAAGGGTTCAGGTCCCATGATGAGCCAGACACTTGGAGCACAAGTGGAAGGAAAAATGGAAAAGAGAGGAAAGAAGGGAGAGAGGGGAGGAAAGAGGAAGAGGAAGAGAAGAAGAAAGAAACCGAAAGGAGAGGCCCTGGCCTGAGGAGGAGCTTACAGTCTTGGGGCTCTGCCCATGTGGCCTTGAGCAAGTCGTCTGATTGCTGTAAGTCTGTGTGTCTCTCTTTAAAATGAGGCTGAGCCTCTGAAAGTGAGGAGGGATGGAGATGGTGACTGTGAAAGGCTGTTTGTAAACTCCGAAAGGCTGCTAAGTGCCAGTTGTGACGAACATATATCAGCTCGGGGGAAGGCCCACTGCAGGTGTGGCTGTGAGCATGCGTCCCAGTTCAGCTCCCAGGCGGCTGTCCACCTCTTCCACCCCTGACCACCAAACTCACAGGAATTTGGGAAGAGTTTTCCTTTCCTTTTCCTTTCTGCTCTGAGCGAGCTCAAATGTTGCTTTGTGCAGGCCTAGGCATGAGATTTCTTCCAACCTCACACACACACACACACACACACACACACACACACACCTTCGGCTGTTCTCCTTGACCCCCAGATGCCCCTTCCACCTTCTTGCAGGCAGGGCCAGCTGTTGCCACGGAGGCCACCTCCCTCCTCCCTGACCTGAATCACTAGTTGGAATCCAGAGGCCTCCAGGGACCAGGCAGTTCGCTGGAGGCGCTTGGAAAAGGAAGGAAAATAAAACAAGCACTAAAATCAGATGAATTGTCGAGAAATGTTTTTTTTTTAATTGAAAGTGTGGTTCTTCTATGCAGAAGAGACTCTTTAAGGACAATTGCATTCCCTGAGTGGCAGGCAGAGAGCTCAGCAGCTCTCCCCAAAGCCAGGAGGGAAGGGAGGCTGGCGCAGAGGAGATGGAATAACTGGTTCTTTCCCCTTTTAGGTATAAGAATGCAAAATGGAGAAAGGGGCAGATTGGGGAGGAGGGGTAGCTGTTATGGGATCTGCTTGGCAGGGGCAGGGTGCAGTGGTGAAGGATCCTGGGGGAGGGGACCCAGCTTGTTGGGGACCCTGAAGCTGGGATTTTGTTTTCCTTTTGTTCCATGAAATCCTGCCACCTTCTCTCCCTCACTAGCCCCAACCAGCAGCCCTGAAACCACAGCTAGAACCACCCACACCTTGGCCTTGGGGCCACCATGGCAGACAGAGGGCAGGGAGGCAGGGAGGCAGGGAGGTAGGGAGGGAGGGAAGGAAGAGGAAGAGAGAAAGAGGGGGGGAACGAGAATGAGAGCAGAGCAGAGACAGGGACAGAGGGAAGAGAGAGAAAGGACTTGGAGGTGAGGGGCGGGGGGTGGAGAGATGGACAGCCTGCAGGAGAGAAAGATCCTGGAGCCCAGGGTTCTGTAAGAGAGAAGAGAAGAAAAAGGTAGAAGAGGAGGAAGGAGAGGTGGATGCGGAGGGGACAAAATCAGATGGGTGTGTGTAGCGACTTTGAGAAACAGAAGTAAAAGGTCTATGGGGGCTGCTCCCAGCAAACCCGGGGGTTCAGTTCATGGTGAAGGTCCTCAACCCGGTGACGCCCGGGCCCACACCAAACTCAGGGTCCTCCAACCACACCGGGAGCCTGCCTCCTCCGGGACCACAGTACGTGTGTGTGTGTGTGTGTGTGTGTGTGTGTGTGTGTGTGTGAGAGAGAACTTGGCCCCTCTTGTGCCCGAGGTGTGTGGGCCCACGGAGAAGGGCTCTGTGCCCCTCAGGCTAGGAGAGTCCTGGGGTACCCTCCCAGATCCCCAAGATTTCCCTTTGCCATATCCACCGTCCACATCCATCACCACCGCATAAGTACTGAGCAGGTGCGATGGGAGAGACATCCCTGCAGGAGCTACTTCCTTCTCTTGCTCCTCCAGACATCCCTGCAGGGGCTACTTCCTTCTCTTGCTCCTCCAGAGTTTCTCTCTGAGGGGAGAGAAGATCCTAAAGGAGAGGGAGCTGCCTGGCCGGCTTGGAGGTGCCGCTGGAGAACCATAGAAACCAGCAGCCCGAGGAGGCAGGACAGTCCTGAGACAAGTTCCTAAACATCAGAAACATAAAGTGGGAGGTGGAGGGGTTTGGGCGGACACCCCTGGGACAGAGGCTGGAGAAGAGATTCTCAGACCAGTGGAGGAACACTCACAGCCTGTCTCTCACCCCCACACCTCATCCTCAGAGCGCAGGGGACCTCTCCCGGCCCAAGCTGCCACCCTCTACCCCCCAGGCTGAGCCCCATCTGCTCGGTCTGCCTTTCCGTTTTTTTGTTTTTGTTTTCTCCTTCAATCACAAGACCAAAATGCACGGCACTTATCATCATAGATAGATATATTTCACTCTCACCACATAAATACAAAACATCCAAATATCCAAAACATTCAGAACAAAGTTAGTAGCCAGGATTCCGGGACACCTACCCGCGTGGAATCATCGTTCATTATTTTTTTCTCCACTAAAAATAATTTGCCTAAAAAGAGGGAACAAAAAAGCTTCCGACGTAAATAATTTACAATAAAAGGACTATTTTTAAAATGCTCTAGGCTGGCTTCCGATGGAGGGATACATTCTAGACACTGGCGTCTGTGGTTTTGGTTAAAACGCGGGTGGCGTGGCTGTGGGGACGGCTGTGGTGGCACCACCGGTGAGGTCCAGGTTTCAGACAGGGAGGCCAGAGAAACCCTGGAGGTTTTAGGGGAGGATTGCTTCCCAACCACAGGGTGCCCATCTGGATGGATGGAGGAGAATGGGCCGCACCGCTGTCCCAGGCTTTGTCCCCCGCCTCTCGCTCCTAAAAATTCTGCTCTGAAATCAAGCGGGGCGGTTCCTCCATGTCGGGAGAGTTTTGTGAATCCAGGAGCGGGGAGGACTCTAGAGGCGCAGGGCAGGGATCTGTCTGCAAACCCGGCAGTGTGCCCACCGCCACGCGTGGGGAGGCGGCGCGGGGAGCGCCACGGAGACACGCCGCGCTCTCCCTGAGCGGCGCGCAGCTGTAGGCCGCCGCCCCGCCGCATCGAAGATGATGCTGGATTTTCTTCTTCCACTCGCAGCGCCGGCTTTTCGTTTTGCTTTTCCCTTTAAAATTGCAGTGCAAACGGTTAGCTTTAATTTGGCACCGCCCCGTGGCGCCTTCTTCCTTAGACCTGCCAGATTCCGTAGCGAGGAGCGTTTTAAAACCGGTTCCACGTCCCCTGGTTGCGCGCGGTGGCGATCCCTGATTATTGCTGATCGGATCAGACGATTCCCCAGCCGCTTGCCCGGGTCCTGGGTCCAGAAGCCCAGGAGGCGGCGATGGGGCAGCAGCGGGCTCTGTCCGCCCCGAGCTGCGCGCCCCCCGCTCTCCGGGGAGGTCCGCAAAGCGGGGACCAGGGGCTCCCCGCGGCCATGGTTTCTCCAGCGACGAGAGGGAGGAACGGGTTTCTTCTTTTGGTCTAAAGGGGACCTGCCAGCCTGTTCAGCCCCCTGCGCTCTGCGTGCAGCTTTTCTCTTCCAAATACTCACAAGACTTGAACCACCAAGGGCCGCAGCGGCCCGACCCAGAGCCCGGAGCAGGCGTCCCGCGCTCCGGCCTCGGAACCGGCCATCCCCCTCCAGGGCCAGGCACGGGTTGGCGCTGGCACCGGGTTGGCTAACTTGTTAGAGCCTTTTTTCTAATTCTTTGGATTCTCCTGGATTCAGAGGAAGATTTTTTTTGGGGGGGTGGGGATGGGGGGAAGGATGTAGAAATAAACAGCCCAGATGAGATAAAACTGGCAGCAGAGCCTGGCTGGGAAGGAGAGCTGCCCGGGGGTCTTCCGGGAGCCGGGGTCGCCGCCGGCGCCTACCTCGCGCGCGTCCATCACCACCACCACCACGACAGAGACCACACATATAAACACAGGGGCCCCGCGAGTCAGTCCAGCGCCTTCTTCTCGGCCCCCTCTTTGCTGCCGGTCCGCGAGTACGGCTCGAAGGCCGAGGAGCTCAGGTAGCGCGCGGAGAGTTCCTGCAGGTTCCCGGCCAGCGAGCCGGCCACGGCCAAGGGCGCGGAGGACAGGCGGCTGGCCACGGAGCCGAGCAGCGAGGGCACGGGCAGGCCGAAGAGGCCGTGGCCCGCGGCCGGCGCGCCCGCGTGCAGTCCCCCCGGCCCCGCGGGCCCGGGCCCCGGGGCGCCGCCCACGGCCGGCGGGTGCGGGGACGCGGCGCCCGCGGGGCCCGGGGCGGCGGCGGCGGCGGAGCCCGCGCCCAGGGCCGGCAGGCTGGGCCCGCGCAGCGCCGAGCCGAGCGCGCCGGTGGCGGTGGCGCAGGAGGGCAGCAGTGCGGGGAGGCCGGGCGGCGACAGCAGGCGGCCCTGCTCCAGCAGCCGCAGCACGCTGCACGTGGCCGCCGTCTCCGACACCACCGAGCGCAGCTCCGAGTCCTTGCCCTGGTCCTTCTTCTGCTTCGTGCGCCGGTTCTGAAACCAGACCTTCACCTGGAGCGCGCGGGGCGAGAGGAGCAAGGGCAGACGGGGCGTCAGGAGAAGCAGGCTATGGGGTGTGCAGGTTGGGGAGGAGGAGGGTTGGGATGGGGACCTTCCCGCATCCCCAGCCTTAGCCCCAGTCCTAGTCCCAGTGCTAGTCCCACCCTCGGGCGGGAGAGGTCAGGCTGGGAGCTGGGAGCAGCCAGGGGGAGTGGGGACCCCCAGGTGGCGGGACACAGCTCTGTTAGGCTGCACTTCCCAGTCACGGAAGCAGGCCCAGGCTGGCTGAGATTCCCACTAAAGTAATAAAAATGTCACAACCTTCACTCAAAAGAAGACCAGAAGGGATTTCACTGGGTGATGGCGCAGACCTGTGGGGCCTGACCTGAAGATGCTGAGTGGGAAGGCAGGTGGGGGAAGGTGGGGAGGCATTGACCTACCTACCCGGACCCTGGACACTGGACCCAGGCCCCTGGCCAACGGGGGAGGGGGAGCTCTTATTTAACCTCCCCCCAGCCCCAGAATGGCAGGTGAGGCTACAGCAGCTGTTTCTTGTTATCAAGGTGGGACCGGACCACCATCTAGCAGCAAGCAGGGAAGGTGGCTGCAGGAAGAATAGTTTGTCCGAGTTTTCCCCACCTCCTCTCACCAGGAGCCGGATTGGAGGGGCTGAGGGGATGTTCAATTTACCACTCTTACACGCTCCATCCGGAACTTTGGAGCCGCAGGAGAAAGTCAGGAGGCCTTGTTGGACTAAATTCCCTCTGCCACCCTCCCCTCTCACTTTCCCTTCTCCCTCAGCCCCACTTCAGGCCTAGCTGGTGGCACACAGCGGAGTATGGCAGCCACAAGGCAAGAGTATCCCATCTGGATCTTTTAAGCTGCACTCAGAGGGGAGCAGAGACACTAGGGGAAAGCGGCCAGGCCCACGCAGGCTCAGAAAGCGCGTCTGCCCTGTCTGTCCGGATTTCAGACCTAAAAGGTTCCCCACCTGCTTCAGGGCTGGGCATGGGGAAAGGGACTGATCCTAGGAAAACAACGTCTGCCAGGCCTGAGCCAAGCTGGTGCCATGCCCTGGCCAGGCCCCAGAGCCCTCTCTCGGGGCTGAGTCCAGCCAGCCAGCTCCATAGGAGCATCATATGGATTTCATAGAAGCTCAAGACCTACAGCAGCATTGGCAGTGCTGACTCTCAGGCCCTCGATCTGTCTTCCAGTCCGGGCCTCTTTGGCACCGAGGACAGGGGCCTCCTGGATGTCTGAGTGGGTGCTGTAGGCTGAGAACGGGACTGGGAAGCAGAGGGCCAGGGGAAGCTGTACTGGCCACGGCAGCCTGGTTTGCACAGGCAGACATCAGGGATGTGCACTTTTCTAACCCGGGCTGTCTGCTGTGCCCTAAGTTTCTGGCCCCTTGCAGATGGACCTGGGTGTTGGGTAAGGCTTCTCATCCCCAGAAGGGGGTGATGCCCGGAAACTTGGCCAAAATAAGGCAGCCAAAGCAGGGTGAACATCTGTTCTTTTAGCGCAGACACAAGCAAGGGATTCTCAAGACGGGGTCCAGAAAGGATTCCACAGGGACAGTATTCAGGCCTCCGGAGCCCCAATAGTGAGCAGAGGATGGACCTGGAATGCCTAAGGGTCTGAGAGAATGGCTTATGGAAGGGAAAGAAGCTCAGACCTTTCTTCCCCACCCTCTCTATCTCCTCCACCTCCCGGGAGGCTCTGACCAGAGCCAGCCCGTGCGCTGCGGAAGCGCTGGCTGGGGGCGGTGGGGCGGACAGAGGCCGGTGCAGAGCTGCCCGCGGCCTGGCCCTGGTTGGTACCTGGGTCTCGGAGAGGTTGAGCTGGCGGGCGAGCTCGGTCCTCTCGCGGCCCACCACGTACTGGCAGCGCTGGAACTCCATCTCCAGCCGGTAGAGCTGCTCCGCCGTGAAGGAGGTGCGCGTCCTCTTGGGCCGGTCCAGGTCCAGGCCCTTGGGCAGGATGATCTCCCGGATGGACCCCTTGGCATCTGGGGAAAGGGAAAGTATCAGCCGCCAGGGCGCTCTGCTCTCCCTCCACCTCTCTGGCCTCAAGTTCAGAGGCGGAGGGAGTGGGGGGAGCAAAGACTGTGTATTGGGGGGCCAGGGGCAGCCGCCACACGCCTACTGGAGGGAGAAACAGGTTTTTGCCTTTTGTAAATCCCTCCGGACCGAGAAGAGGGGGGAGCAACACCAGATCTGCTGATGGTCCTCCCGACTTGGGGGCCTGGGCTTCGAGGTCTGGGTCCCCGGTAGCCTGAGGGTCCCCGCACTCTCCAGCCCGGGTCGGGCAGGCCCCAGCTCCGGAGCGAGTCGACTGGACCGCGCTCCGGCGTCCCCTACCCCCACCCCTGGGTCTCTCTCCCTCCGGAGCCCGGGAGGCGGGAGGAGGTGGGACCGAGTCCCGCCGGCGGGCCTGGCGCTGAACTGGCTGGCGGGGGCGGCGCCGGGCCGGGCCGGCCTCCCTCCCCGCCCCAGCCGGGCGCACCCCGCGCGGCAGAGCCGGGCCCCGCGGAGCACCGAGGCCGCCGTTCCAGCCCCGATCGCGGCGCCGGGGCCCAGGGCCCAGCGCGCCGACTGGCTGGGCCGGAGCCGGCGGCCGGCGGTCCTTCCTCCGCGCCCGCGCTCCCCTCGGGTGCGCTCATCTCGCCGGAGCGCGGGAGTCCGCCACCGGGCTCCGGACTGGGTTCCGGGAGGTCCTCCGGGCCACGGGGCGCGCACAAGTCCCGCAGAGTTCCCTGCTCCTTCCCGGATCGGAGGCCGCAGCCCGGAGCCCGGGCCGCCCGCGCAGACCCCAAGCTTCCCCGGCAGCTCGGCGCGCGGGGCGCTCGGGGCTCGGAGGAGAGCGGTCCCCGGAGACCGCGCCCCGGCTGCGGGCGCCCATCGGGCCAGCCGGGACCCCGGGAGAGGACGGCCGGCAACTTTCCCCCAAGTCCCCGCCGCACCCCGTCTCCGCCCGGCCCGCCGGGGTGGGTCTCGGTCTGGGCGGGCGCGCAGCCCGGGCCCCGGCGCCGCCCCCGGAGCCGCGCCCGCGGCCGCCGTGCCTACCTCGCACCAGGATGCGGCGGCAGTAGTCCGGGTCCGCGGCGGCCGCTTTGCTCTTGCTGCAGTCCTCCGCCGCGCCCGCCGCCGGGAAGGCGCCCTGCGGCTCCTTGAGGAAGGCGGCGGGGAGGGTGCCCTCCGCGCCCCGGCCCTCCCGGCCCTCCCGGTGCGCGCTCTTGGCGCCCCGGGCCGCCTCCGCGTCCGGGGGGCACCGGACGTCCATTTTGTCTGGTTTCCCGAACATGGGAGAGGCAAAAGCAACAAAACAAAACAAAAAACCAAAAGAAAAGAGAGAGAAAAAAAAAAAAAAAGGAAGGAAGGAAAAGAAGAGGCGGAGTGGGGAGGACAAAACGCGGACAATGCAGCCCCTCCGCCCGGCGCGGAGGGAGGCGAGAGGCGAGGATGGATGTCCCGGCGGCGGCGGGCGGGTCGGCGATCCCGGAGATGCCGGCGGAGCAGCGGCCAGGCCGCCTCGTCCCCCGCGTCCTCGGGGCGCGTCTGTCCGGCGTCCCCGGGGTCCCCGGCGCGGGGCGCAGGCGGCGCGGCGATGCGGAGGCTCCCGCCGCCGCGGGGAGGGCGGTGGCAGTGGTCCGGGCGCCCGCCCGGGGGGACGCACGCTCGCTCGCTCGCTCGCGGTGGTGGCAATTGATTACGGGCAATTTCGCGGCGGCCCCCGCGTTTCGGTTACCTCATGAATACACTAAATTGTTTGGATAATATATCAGATCCGTAATGGATGGTTTCTGTCCTTGTCCCCAATCAAGGAGGGGTGTCCGCCAGCGAATACACGGAAATGATTGGGTCTTTCAGGAAACACACAATCAAAGACTCGCACTTCCAGAAAAAACTTTTGGCAAGATGCATGCTGAATGGTGAGCACCCCGAGCCCGGCGTGATTAACTTTCCCTTTGCCTTTGACCCTCCTGCTCACATCCTGGCCAGAGGGGTTTTTCTGCACACTCCACAGATAGAGCTGAATGGGGGTGGGGGGAGAAACACACACACACACACACACACACACACACGCACGCACGCACACACGCACACACACGCACACACAGGCACACACACACCCCTCTGCACACCCTGCAGCCCAGTTGCCTCCAGAGAAGAGGAAAGAGAAGAAGAAGAAGAATGGGGGGGAGGAGAGGAGAAAAAGTTTCCCCCCCAAAAGTATATCCCCCCACCACACGCTCTAAAAAGTCAAGCTTTCTCCCCAAACAACTCAACACACCTCGATGCTGACAGCCATCTTAAGCGGCCACCTCTCCGCATTGAGTCCCCGCCGGATTTTTTCAAGCCCGCCGCACCTCCAGCAGCCCCGAGCGAGCAGCCCATTCAAAGGACAGCTTTGTGCTCGGAGTCCAGCAGGAGAGAGAGGGGGGGAGAGGGAGAGGGAGAGAGGGAGCCTAGAAAAACTCAACTGTGAGATCTGCTCTAAAAAAAAAAAAAGTTTCCCCCTAGCTATGGCATTGTCTCTGCTACAATATCTCTGAGAAAAGCAACAGCCAGTAATCCAATAAGAGCATTGATTAGGCTACAATGATTCAATTCAAGCGCATGGCCTTGTGCAAGGAGCATGCTCCAGCCCTTCTCGTCACCTCGCCGGGGCAGAAGCCCTCTCCACTCCGCTCTCCCCATTCATCCCTTTATGGGAAATGCGGAGCAAAAGGAGTGAAAGATGGCAATTATCTAATTGGACTATTAACAAACAGTCCTCTGAGTGCGGAGGTCTGGCGTGGCTCCTGGGCGGGGGAAGGGCCGAGCTCCCTGCCCTCATTCACAAAGAGTGCAGGGGCCGGAGGAAAGAGGTTTTTTAAAGGGAGTTGGGTTGGGGGGCGGAGAAGGGGTGGGGGGAGAGGTGGGAGGTTTGGCTGAGAATTTTTTTACTCAATTCTGAGAATGGGGGCGGAGGCGGGCGGGGAGAGGGAGGGGGCTGGGGCGGGGGTCGTGGCGAGCTGTTGGGAACGAGGGAGGGAGGGAGGAAGGGAGGGAGAGAGCGAGAGCGAGAGCGAGAGCGAGAGCGAGAGAGAGAGAGAGAGAGAGAGAGAGAGAGAGAGAGAGAGAGATGGGGGGGAGACACCAAGGGGCTAGGATCGCAGCCAGGCGTGCCTGCCTGACCCCAGAAAACCTGCCTGGGCCGGATGGGCCGTCACACTGTTCCCCCTCTTCTCCTCCCAGGCCCTTGGCCCCTAAGCGAGCCCACTCAGGTCCAGTTCCGGTGGGCGTATCGGGCCCTGGAGTTGGTCCCTGGCCTATTGCTTTATTTCATTGTTGTGTGTGTGTGTGTGTGTGTGTGTGTGTGAGAGAGAGAGAGAGAGAGAGAGAGAGAGAGAGAGAGAGAGAGAGAGATTGTCCTGAGCGGGTCCCACAGACGGGTGGCCCCTCAGTCCTCTGGGCAGCACTGGGCCCTGGAAGCCAGCGGCCACCCGGGACTCTGAATGGAAGGCACCTTTGATGGGCTCTCAGGGGCTCCATTCCCTCGTGGGCTGAGGTGTGGGGAGGGCCGCTGCGGGGTCTTGGCCCCCAGGTCAGGGGAGCTAGGCAGGTCCCTGAGATCTGGGTCTCCCCCAGCGGATGGGACGGTGGGTGGGGCCCTAATTTCCTGCAGAGCTTCCAGAGGCAATCCCTGGGCTGTCTGAGAGCCAGGCAGTGGATGGGGCCCCCAATCCCGGTCTGTTGGCTTTTCCCTGACACCTGGCAGGGGAAGTGGCCACCTTTCCCTAAGGCCATTGTGGCCAGAGAAACCCTCACTGACACCTGCAATGCTGGGTCAAACACCCGGAAGGAAGTCTTTAAAAATAAAAATATGCAACCTGCCACCACTTCTTTTAGGGAGATGAGGGAAATGGCCAGGGATGAGGACTGCCCCTAGAAAGGACGGTCAGGTGGGCAGTGGTGGCCACAGGAGGTCCAGGGCCACATACACACCCCAGACTACACCAAACTGTGACCATTGATAAAAATCTATTGACCCTCGCTCTTACAGGGTAATAGCAGTAACATATCCTATATAATAAAAGCCTAATATGCAGATTGTTCAACTGGGAGTTCCACTGCTCCCTATGGCGTGCACTGACCACTAGGAGGCAGTGTGGAACATGGCAGTGTCGGCAAACCCTCCCCCCATTGGCCCCCGATGAGAGTGGGACCACAGCAGGATGGTGGAGCAGGTGAGGGGGGAGGGCATGGCCCAGAATGATTGCCCCCGCAGGTGATGGACCAGGTGAGGGGGCGGCACCAGGCCAAGGCAGGGTACCAGGCAGGGCTGTGGGGCTGCCCAGCTGGGGGTACAAGCTGGGGCCCAATCTTTGCAGGCCACCCCAAGGGACCCTACCTGTGCGCGAATTCATGCACCGGGCCTCTGGTTGGCTTATAACTGGGGACTGGTTGGTGGGCAGCCACTTCCAGTGCAAAACCTCATTTAATTTTCTTAACCCCTCAGTCCAGAAGGTAGTGACATCCCCGCCCTAGAGACAGAGTGTCAGGGATGGTCAGTAACTCCCCAAGCCATACAGTTGGCAAGTGTGGAGTTTGCACTCACTTCTGTCTGACTTCCAAGCTCTTCATGATCTCCTTCAGCTGCCCCACGTGACTCTGTCTGTGATTTAGTTCCAAACCTACCCCTGCTTCGAGTTTTCATAATCTCCAGTGATCATGGCCTATGGATACAGAGCAGTGACAACTAGGATCAAACAACCAGTTAATGCCAGAAACCCTGGTCTTGAGGCGTTGTCTTCATGAATGTTATCCCAACAACAGGAGGCGCAATGAAGAGATAGAGTCTTCTTTCTGATCAGGCTATTGGTTACCAGCCAGGAGCATTTTCCAGGAGTCTATTCCTCTCCTGCATGGCTTGGGAGGAATAAAGTGAGGTTTCCTGGGTGCAAACCTACTGAGTGAATATCTGACCAGAAGCAGTGGGGGGGGGCGGGGCCTTTGGACTCCTCCCCAGAGGTCTTCCCACCAAAGAGGGAGGACTGCACCTTTTCTTTTATCTTTTTAAAAATATATATTTTATTGATTTTTTACAGGAAGGAAGAGAGAGATAGAGAGTTAGAAACATTGATCAGCTGCCTCTTGCACACCCCCGCTGGGGATGTGCCCGCAACCAAGGTTCATGCCCTTGACCAGAATCGAACCTGGGACCCTTAAATCCAAAGGCTGACCCTCTATCCAATGAGCCAAACCGGTCAGGGCAGGACTGCACCTTTTCAAGCTGGGTAAAGTCAGGGGCCTCAGCGAGGCTCCCCAAGGACAGGGAACATCTTTCTTTCTTTGCTTTTATCCACTTACTGGAGGTACAAATGCTTATTGGGGAAAGGAAGAAAATGGGATGTTACAGAAAACACCCAATGTAAGGAAGCAGCCGTTTACCAAGCATCTGAAAGTCTCAGGACACACCCTTCACTTAAGGGGACCTCCCTGGGCCCCAGGCAGGGCTCAGAGCTGGTGCCATTGACCAAGGTCCCCCCATGTTCCAAGCCTGGGAGGTAACCAAGGTCCATAAAGAAAGAGCCAGGCCATCACCTGGTTTTGCTTTTTGTTACATGCAGCCCTCCCCCGCCCCCCTCGTGGCAGCGGGATTAAAATTCTGTGGGCATCCATCCAGAAACACCGTGACAGGTTTCTGAGAGGACCCAGTGGAGGATGGAAGCTGGGGGTGGAGGTCTCAGACAAGCAGCTGCTGCCCCCAGGGACCCGAAAGCTGTGTCCGCGGGCAGAGGAAGGCGAGCGCTCCGTCCGTTATGTGGATAATCTGAGACAAGCCTGCGCTGCACGGCACACGAGGTCTCAGGACTGCTAAGGTGAAAGGTCTTCTCCTGCCTTCCTTGGCTTCTCTCCTGGGCCCTTCCCGCCCCCACGTCCCTGTCTGCAGGTGCACACAGACCCAGAATAGAACGGCGGGGCTGTAGGGATTTGGAGAGATCAGCGATTCCACAGCCTTCATTTGACTTGACAGACGAGGTACAGAAGCCTGGAAAGACCAAGTGACTCGTTAAGGATTAGACAACTAGTTAGTGGGGGCATCGGTTGCGACAGCCCTGGTCTCCTGGCTTAGAGCTCCCCTCCCACCACCACCCAGGCTTTCCGGAACCTGAACTCCAGGACTGCTTTCTCTGGGGTTGGGGGAAATGATGTCATATCAATGAACGAAATCACAGTCAGAGCCTTGGGGGTGTTTGTCACCTTCCCTGTGTTCATCCTGTCACTGCCACAGAAAGCAGGGTGAGAGGGTACCCACTGCTTCCCTTTCCCATCTTCACTCTTTAGCTCAGAAAGGTGTTGGCGGGGTGGGGGGGGGGGAGGCTGAGGGTGGGACTGGGGAGGGGAGGACATGCTGGCAGGAAAGCTGAGATCCTCTCAGATTGTGAGATTGTGAGCGGTTTGGGGACAGCTTAGCTTCATGTTTGAAACATCTTTTTTTTTTAAATTTATTTTTTATTGATTTTTTACAGAGAGGAAAGGAGAGGGATAGTTAGAAATATCGATGAGAGAGAATCATCGATCAGCTGCCTCTTGCACACCCCCTACTGGGGATGTGCCCGCAAACAAGGTACAAGCCCTTGACAAGAATCGAACCCGGGACCTTTACGCTCTATCCATTGAGCCAAACTGGTTTCAGCTGAAACATCATTTTAAAAAGAACTGCATCAGAGGAGATGACAGAACCAGAAATTAAGTTTCTGGAAGAATGAATCGGAGTACCTGATAATGATGACTAATTGAACAACAGGAATGCCCAGCATTTATACAGCTATTTTCATCCCCAAATTACATGTGGTGGTGAATTCAATCTCATCTAGCCGTCCTTATCCCCATTTCACAGAAGATAGGGCCCCGGAGAAGGAATTGAATTAAGAATTGATGCTGAGACCAGCTGGCGTGGCTCAGTGGTTGAGCATCAACCTAGGAACCAGGAGGTCATGGTTCGATATTTGGTCAGGGCTCATGCCTGGGTTGTAGGCTTAATCCCCAGGGTGGGGCTTGCAGGAGGCAGCTGATCAATGATACTCTGCATTCATGGATGTTTCTCTCTCTCTCTCCCTCTCCTTCCTCTCTGAAATGAATAAAATATATATATATATTTAAAAAGGAACTGATGCTATCTGAAGGGGAAAAAAATGCAGGCATGCATCTAGATTTTAGATATTTCTTCTCCATTTTAGCTAACGACAGCTTCAGCCAATGTGCAGACTACTGAGTCCTGAGTTATTCTGATCACATTTCAGGCAAACAATCCCTGGACTCCATTTCTCAATTTTGCATTTTGTACCAAGAAACTAAGTTCTTTATTTAGTTTGTACACCGAAGCACCGTACGGTTTTTGAGCTGGAAGGAGTGATGGAGTACAAAGGTAGCAAGAAGAAATCCAGAGCCAGACAAGTCATTGGAAAGCCCAGATAGCGGATGACAAAGCGGTTTGGCTTCAATCTGACTCAATACCTAGGACAGCAACAAACCATGGGTACTTATTAAGGACTTACTGGCTGCTATTATCTCAACTGAATTCATGTGGCAATCCTTTGAGAAAAGAACAATTATGTGTATCCATTGTGTTGGATTAAAAATGGCCATAAATTCTTTGCCATTCTTCCCATTCAGAGGTGGGCTCTAGTTCCCCTCTGCAGAAGTTAGCTGCTTTGTGACATGCTTGGATCATGCTTGGCATGAGGTGGAGGTGACACTGTCACTTCTCGGGCTCGGTCTTAAAGAGCCTTGGCCGCTTCTCTTGAATCTCAGAACCCAGCTGCCATGCCACAAAGAAGCCCATCTAGCCCTGGCAGTGGACAGAGTGTCAAAGCTAAAGGGTCCCGGGTTCAATTCCGGTCAAGAGCGTGTCATGTACCTTGGTTGAGGGCACATCTCCAGTGGGAGGTGAGCAGGAGGCATCTGATTGATGTTTCTAACTCTCTATCCCTCTCCCTTTCCCTCTGTAAAAAATCAATAATTTTTTTTTTTTAAAAAAAGAAGCAGCCCATCTACATGGCTAAAGGAAGAGAGGCCGCACGGAGCATTGAGGTGCCCAGCTGAGAGCACTAACTTCATGAGAGTGAAGCCATCTTGGGTGCTCCCGCCCAGCTGAACTTCCAGCTGAAGGCAAACTAATAAAGGACCTGACAATATAATGTGAGGCATGTGAGCCACCCATGCTGAGCCCTGTTTAAACAGCAGAATCTTGAAAAACGATATGGCTGTTTTGTTTAGTTTATTATATATATATAATATATATGTGTGTGTGTGTGTGTGTGTGTGTGTGTGTGTGTGTGTGTGTGTTTTATTTCTGAGAGAAAGGGAGAAGGAAAGAGATCTAGAAACATCAATGATGATAGAGAATCATTGATCGCCTGCCTCCTGAGTACTCCTCATTGGGGATGTGCCCTGCAACCGGGCATGTGCCCTTGACCGGAATCAAACATGGGACCCTTTAGTCCACAGGCTGACACTCTATCCACTGACCCATGCTGGCTAGGGCATGGCTGTCTTGTTTTAAGCTACTAAGTGTTGGGTGTGTTCATTATACAGCAGGAAGTAACTGAAACCCCCATATTGCAGGGGAGAAACTGAGGCTCAGAGAGGCTAGGTCACTTTGTCCGTGGCCCCCTGGCTAGGAAGTGGTACAGCATGGATTCAAACCCAGAACCAAATCCACGAACTTGACCAATGAACCATACAGCACCTCTTATAAAATAACCAAATTCTAACAAATGATTCATAAGTTTATTTCTGTGCTTCATCTCAAACATTGCACAGTGTGAGCTGAACTAGTCAAAGCCAGACCATGCACGTTACTCTTAAAACTGTAGCGAATAGAGGTGTTCAGGCTAGAAATGGAACAAGGATGGTCTTTGCCAAAATTGTCATCATTTCTTTGAAAATCCTTGGGAGGTGGCCACAAGGCCCTGATTTTCTTTCTCCTTAGAAAACAAAGATGCAAATACACACGTTCTGTTCTGGCCTTCAGGGAATGAGCCCTACAGGAACTCGGAGAGCGGAGAATGGAAAATGGCAACAGGTGGCTGTTTGGCTCAGAAATTCTCCAGGTGAAGCATTGTGGGAGGAGGCAAAGCAAGATTGCTTTTGTGACAACGTTTTCTGGGTCACGGAGAACGTTGAGGTTTTCCAGGAAACCTGGCTTGCAAATTCATATCTTCCTAACACGAGTACATTTGTGTTTCAAAGCATCTTTAAACCCATCATTTTCTAAAATTCCTCACCGCCTGAAAAGCTGTTGGAGCCATTCAGTCAACAAGCAGAGACCGATCCCTCCTCCCAGCGTCTCTAAGAACTGCCTGTATCAGGGCTGCAAAGTGTTTTCATTTCCACACGCAGGAACATCTGCCCGGAAGTCACTTATTCTGTAAAGCTCGCCGCATCCAGGAGACAGCCGGCACGGAACGGGGACAAGGCCAAGGCCACTGAGCAGTGCGTGTGGGTGTGTGGCAGACTCTGTACATGACAGCCTGGGCTCTTGGCTCCTAGGAGACCTGCCCAGCCCCTCCTTCAAAGCCCAGTTGCTCCTAGTTTAGATCCAATTCCAACAAGCCTAAGGCTCCCCCTTCCTCGCCAGGAGAGACTAGAGGCAGCAAACAGGAAGGGAAGGGCTTGCTTGAGGCGGGGACACCAAAGACCATACCCTCAAGGGCTCTTGATGTCAGGAAAGAAGTAGAATGCCATGTGACAATGAATATTCAGGAACAGGACCCTCAAAAGGATGGGGGGGATGGGGGTGGGAAGAGATCGACCAAAGAACTTGCATGCATATATGCATAAGCTTTAAACACAGACCAAAGGTAGTTATGCCTGGGTCATAGGCAAAGACCGCTTGTTGTATGGCAGGGCCATCAGCACTCGCGTCCACGTTATATGAGTGCTGCTGGGCCTTCGGACAAGGCCCCAAGGAGACATCAAGGATGTCACAGAACAGGGATGCTGAGCTTCTGCTGGCATGCCAGCGTGGTTGGAGCAGAGGCTGAAAACCTGATTCAAATCCAGACTGTGCTTCCGTGTTTTGTTTGATCCTCGTTGTATTTACTTTTAATCTGAGTTGATTGCCAATATTTTTTATTGCAAATATTTTAAAAAGAAGGGATTTCACCTAGAAACTCGACCTGCCAGATGCTCTTGAAAAATGAGGTGGCCTGATTGTCCTGGCTTAGTCCCCATCAGCCGCCAGCTGGAGGTGAGGAGTGGTGGCCCTCACTGGAAGCCATCCATGCCCCCCGGTCCCGCCAGGTGGGCCCCTCTACTCGTGTGACCTTTTTGGCCTTGGAGGCAGCTGAGTGAAGATGCTGATGTAGAGAACAGGTGTGTTTGTCAGGCGTAGGAAGCTGGGGTGCAGATTGCCGTGGCTCCAGGAGCTAACAAAGTGGGGTTTGCGACACCCGTGGCGTCCTAAGGACCCTGAGTCACACGGGGAGTTCCCAGGTAGGGAAAGGACCCTGACAAGGTCTGAGCCCCCTCCTTTTTTCTCCCTAATTTGAATATATAGTCATCATGAGATCTGGGTGAGAACAAATGACAGGCAGCTGGTGAGAAGTTTGAGACCAGCCACATTCACCTCCCTGTGAGGGGCCAGCAGGAGCTTCCACATCGGTCTTCTCCACTTCTGTGCCACCTCGTAGATGGGGAAAACTGAGGCACCAGGATCCCAGAATGACAAGGCTGTAGGAAGCAGAAATGGAGACAGAAAGCCAGCCTACCTTTTCTGCTCCAAAGCCCGTGTTCCCTCTCCCGCACCGAGCAAGTTTGTGCCTGAGACTACAGCCTGGTGTTTTTTGTTTGTTTGTTTTTTAAATATATTTCTATTGATTTTATATATTTTAGAGGAAGGAAGGGAGAAGGATAGAGAGATAGAAACGACGATGATAGAGAAACATCAATCAATTGCCTCTTGCACATCCCCCACTGGGGACTGAGCCTGTAACCAAGGTACATGCCCTTGATCAGAATTGAACCTGGGACCCTCCAGTCCACGGGCCTATGCTCTATCCACTGAGCCAAACCAATTAGGGCTGCAGGTTGGTGTTTACCCCAGCGGATGGGGAGCAGAGAGAGAACATGAGGATGTGTCCATGGATGCAGAGGCCGGCTCTTCAGCTCTAGACAAGACAGATGAAGGCAATGAGTGACCCAAAGGTTCAGTCTCTGACCCTGCTTCAGCCCTGTGGAAAGGAGGATGAGAGACAATGCAACCAAAACAAACTGTGATCTGGCTGTTTACACAGATCAGTTAACTGAACATTCTAGTTAAAATTCTCTTTATAGAGCTCACTCTTGTCATGCCAGAGAGGGAGGCAGGGATAGGATAGGGGACTCTGGACTGTCTAGCCCAGTGGCTATAAAATGAAGGGACACTCTGCAGCACCAGTAAGTTCACTCTGGCGGGTGTTTGGAGGAGAAGAGGAGAAGCAGGGTAAGGAGAGACAGAGAAAGAGCATGGGCCAAGGAGGGAGAGAAGGGACAGCTGATGCAGGCGGGCAAGCAGGGCCTATGGACAAACTTGAAAACACTGGTGTTTCTGTGCAAATAAAAATGGGACTCTCACTCAGCCCGTGTGGCTCAATGGTTGAGCATTGACCTATGAACCAGAAGGTCATAGTTTGGTCCTGGCCAGGACACATGCCCTAGTTTCAGGCTCAATTCCCAGTAAGGGGGTATGTAGGAGACAGCAGATCAATGATTCTCTCTCATCATTGATGTTTCTATCTCTTTCCCTCTCTCTCTTCTTCTCTGGAATCAATAAAAATATGTATATTTTTAAATGGGGCTTTCTCCTCTTCAGACTCCCTGCCCAAGTCAGACTACACATCGCATAGTGCCAAGAACTGATCCCAGCATGCAATAATTACAAGTTTTACCAAAAGGTTGGTGAAGCTTGGGGAGCTCAGCAGGGTGGAGTCGTATGTAGTTCACCTGTTGGAAATGGCTAATAGGCACTTCCCCCAAACCTGAATAGGATGGTTGTTAAGGGCCAGACAGCTCAGGGCATTTTATTGCCTCCTGCTGGCCAAACACCTGAACAACTGTAGGCTACTCCCCAAACTGACAATGCTTCTGTACTCTTTGATACCTTATCCTTTGAAGCGTATATTTCCGCCCTGCCTTGGGACAAATTGTGTTTAATAAAAGCAGGGTCCTTGGTCAAGGAGGAGAGTCTTCTGGCTCCTTTAACTGGAAGCTCCTCTGATCCCCATTGCCTCTCAAAACTATCTTTCATTCACGGACTCCTTCTTAATCATCTACGCCAGTGTTTCCCAAACTTCTCTCATGATGAGACTCACCTGGTGGAGCTGTTAAACTACAGATTCCTGAATCCCAACTAAGAAGTGCTAAACTAGAATTTTTGGGAACATATAGGTAAAATTGTATACTTAACTAGTGCATTTAATATACACCAACATTTGTAAAAAGGAGGTAAGACATTCATTTGACCACCTCCCCACATAAGACACAATGTAATTAAAGGCTCTTTAAGCCCCCATTCCCATATACCCCTTATTTTCTCCACCTACCCCCAATGGGACCATGCTATTGGGTTGGACATTTGTCATCTTTGGTGTTCTTTTAAGGTTTACTAATAATTGCTATTTTCCTGCATCTTATGATTTTGTGTGTGTGTGTGTGTGTGTGTGTGTGTGTGTGCGTGTAGTTGATTTGTGATCGACAGCAAGCTTCCCCACAGACTATCTAGCGTCATGTCCTACAAGAGGGGCTGCTCACGGAGGGAGGCTTAGCTCCACTCTCAGATGAGCTCAGCAAGGGTCAACGTGAGCTAGGCTGTAACACTTACCATCTTGGCCATGCTCACTATGTTCCAGGCTCTGCTTTCTGCTGCTCTTACCTTTCCACACACATCTGTATCCACAACGAGGCTATCCGTTCTTGAGAGCAGGGCTCTTGTCCCTGAATCAGTGGCCAGTGTGGTGATGTAACAAGGCTCAAGCTTCCATCCAAGACACAGTGATGAGCGGAACGTAGCCCCAGGTCTGAGGAGGCGTCACAGGTGACAGGAGATAGGGAATGTGGGCGAGGAACAGGACAAATGGTGCCCAACAGAGTAATCAAGAAAGAGATTTTTTTAAAAAAGGAAAAGAAAAAGAACTTAATCCATCAGAACCCGTGACAGAGCACACTAGGTACAATGTTGCTCCTACAAGTCAACCCTCTGATGTTTACAAAGCAAAATAAGGACATTTTCAGAATATTTGTAAGAAACTATAGTGGTTATAAATGTATAATCAGAACAGACCACTTGTTAGCATATTCCGGGACTTCCTGCAAATATAACGCATGTCTAGTAAAATACAATGGAGTCCTATGACAATTCGATCAATGTAGTGTTAGAACAAGCATGGCGCTGTGAGTATAACATTTCAGAATTAGTAAATTTAGGCTAGGCAACGTCCAGGAACAGGTATTAAAGAGAGGCATAAACTTAAACGATGCCCCACAAAGCTGGAGGGTTCCACGTTTGTTCATCCGTTTCTCAGTCACAACCCATCAGTAAGGAACTGAGAACATATTACATGCCACCAATTGGCTGGCACAGAGGAGTTTACTTGGGGGGAAAAAAAGTTCCCCAGATTTCAGGGAGCCTTAGGAAGGCTGGACCAATTTTGTTACACGTCCGGTAACTTTAAGGAAAAACAAAAAAGATGTTGGCTTCTGTTATCTCCACCTCTTGGTCGGTCTTGCCTGGAGCACGTGAATCCGCTAATTTATTCTGACTTCCAGGTTCCTATCTGTAAAGCTAAGGCTTAAAACTTTCTCTCAACTGGTTTTCATAAAAAAAAAAAAAAAAAAAAAAAGGAGAGAATCATTGCCGAGACCGGTTTAGCTCAGTGGATAGAGCGTCGGTCTGCGGACTGAAAGGTCACAGGTTCGATTCCGGTCAAGGACATGTACCTTGGTAGCGGGCACATCCCCAGTAGGGGTGGTGCAAGAGGCAGCTGATCTATGATTCTCTCTCATCGATGTTTCTAACTCTCTGTCTCTCTCTTCCTCTATGTAAAAAAATCAATAAAATATATATTTTTTTTAAAAAAGGAGAATCATTGTGACTGGAAAGACCATTGTGAGTTGCAGAACATATAACCAATTAGCTGAAGCTTCGCTTGTGCATGACAGCAAGTCTCCTGTGATCTGGCAGCAAAACATGACCACAAAATCCCCTGGGTGGCCATTCTTCCTAGTGACAGGGCCAGGGCCAGGAAGAAGCACGGGGTTGGAGCTTGGATGGGCAGTGCTGTCCGTTGTACAGACAGATAGTAATGAGGATCACTCGTGTGCAGTGCTGAAGGTTGTCCTTGAGCTTCCTTACACATAATAGAGCACTGCCACTTCATTTCCTCTCTTCTTAGAGATAAGGCAACGCAAGAGTGCCTAGCAACGTGCTCAGCCGCCGAGGGAGAAAATGGGGAAGGCAGGATTCAAACCCACATCTGCCTGCCTCCAGACGTCCAGCTCCTGGGCATCTGTCAGTTCTTCTCCCACAACGGCTCTCTCCTGCTCTCCAAGAACTCTCTGCACTAGGTCTGCACAGATCCAGCTGCTTGGGCTGGTAGAGACAGGGACCAGGCATTATCATCTCAGAGCAAAGCAAACCAGCATGTGACCTTGGCCTCATTAGCATGAGGCTTATTCTCCTCAGGTAGCCAGTCTTGGCCAATTACCCTTTTATTATAAGCAGCTGTTACATTTGTGCTTCCCAGGTTATTCATAGCGAAACATGAGTAATAACAGTGACAGCAGCGACTGGAGTGGTGCTGACAATTAGCTTGCCTCAAGTCCAAGGGCGAAACACAGTCTGAAGTGTCCTACTGACTCCTTAGCTCCAACACAAACAAGTCTTTTTGCCGTTAGAACCGCCTTCAGCTCCGTAACGTTCTCCAGGAGAAAGCGCTCAGGGTCGCAGGCCTGGGTCGGTGTGGAGGGAGGAAGATGTTATGGCAGATCAGAGGGTTTCCTTCCTTTCCAGTCTCGTGGGCTTGGCCTATTTTTATGGAAAATCTCCACTGAGGTAAGAGAGCTCCGAAGAGTTAATATTCTTTATGTTGATCCTGAATGTTAGAAATCGTGACATAATATCACACACCAACACACATGGATTAGTATTTACTTATATATTTAAGAAGCAAATAGAAATGGGAAACAGCTGACACCCTGTGGTTTCTAACCTTTTTGGGGTTTGACATTCAACATCCCAATATCTAAAAAGCTCTTGGGGGTTGGTATTCAAGAAAACAAAACAAAACAAAACAAAACAAAACAAAACAAAACAGACAACTCTACACCCTATCTCGCTGATTTCCATTAAAGAGCTGGAGCAAACCCTCTTCCCTTCGCCACGGTGTGATTCTTCTTGATGGAAAACCCAGCGTCTAGGCCGTTTCTCCGAGAACCGAAATGACAAAACACAAGCCAGCAGACGCTAAAAGAGAAAGCACCACCAGGTATCCCCGCGGGATACCCAGCGCCTGGGTCAGAAACGCAGCTGGACACTGGGCGAAGGAGGAGCAGAACAATCCCGCCCGCCCGGGAAGCCGAGCAGAGTATTGTTTTAGGTCCGCGGGAGATAATGACAACTGACGGAACATTGTCCTGCGGAATGGTTTCCCGCTGGTGGGGGAACGCAGAGGCAAAACCCAGGTGCTCAGCAAAAACAAACAAGGGGCCGGGCTGCTAGCTACCTCCTTCTTAAAGCAAACGCTGATCCTAAACCCGGGCCCCTCCAGGTAACTTCCGTTCTGTCACATTAATCCTGCACCCAGACGTGCCCCTGGGCTGAGGGGTGGGGCACAGAGGCTAACTGGGCGACTTCCTGGCTCTACTGTTGCTAAACTGCCTGCTCCAGAGACGGGCTTTGGGGACCATGGTGCATTGAACCAGCCCCTGGACAAAACAGGCTTTTCCAAAAGCAGAGTCCCCTCCCCGCCTCCATGCCTCCCCCTCCAGCCACCAGCCGTCCAGCGGCTGAGCATGCTGACATACTTTGGATCGCTCACGGTCCATATTTGCTAAAGAGAAGGCATTTCCTATCGGCATTAACCAGCGATGCCCAAAGAAGAAAACCAATCACCCTCCCATCTGACACAGAACGTCCGTACCTTCCCATTGTGTTCTCCCCCCCCCAAAAAATAATATTAAATGTAGAGACCCTCTCAGGTGTATCTCAGAACATCGTCGATGTCAGCTACAAATCGAGAGGCTATGTGAAATGAAAAGTAATCAATAGCCTTTCTTTCACATGGGAAACAAAAATAAAGGAAAACTCGGGACCAGCTCGGTCTCTCAGCTGCTGGAGCTTTTGTGCTGGACCACAGGGTGGGCTGGCGGTCTCCTGTGGGGCCACAAACGTCTCCACCTCCGGAAAGCTGCGTGGCATTCCAAAGTTGAGGTCCAAGTCATCTTTCCTGTTAATGAGACATTGTAGGAGCCTGTTTTTTTTTTTCCCTTGGAGGGGCGGGGGCTGGGAGGAATTTTTTGAATTGGATAAAACAAATGAAAAGCAGTTATTTAAGACACACACAAACACACCACCACCAACAACTCCTGTCTGGACTGGTGATCGACTTGCTTAGGCGCCTCTTGGGCAAGTATTTCATGCCCTGATCCCTGCCTCTTCCTCCATGGGTCACGAAGGTTCTGGTTGGTGCTGCTGGTTCTGATCAAAAAGAGAATTATTTAATCTCAGCTGCCAGAGTGTCCCCTAAGATCACATGTTCCTATAACGGAGGATGCCAGGTTGGTAGGGAGGGATAGGATCTAGGCATTTGGGGTCAGACACACAACTTTCTGATGTTTTCCATGACCACTATCTGTGTGTTACTGTGTCATTGCTAGCAGAAATGGATCCTGATCTGAACAGCCTTTGGAGGGTGACAATTTACATTTGCATCCTAGTAGTTACTCTGATGTTTTAAATGTAAAGACATTCTTTTAGGGGGCGGGAATGTAATCATGGGACGTTTTTTGCCCTTAGTTACCTGCCTGTGATGAGTTCACTTCTCTCTCACCTTTCTGGCTTGGTGAGGGCTCCTTGGAGAATCATGGCAGGGGGGTCAGCAGCATCAGGTAATTGTGAAGAGACTTTGGGAATCGGGTCAGTCACGGGAAGAAATAGGGAGAGCCATACACAAGGAAAGCTAGTTTGACGCATCAGACCTAAAGTGAAGGGGGAGGAGGTAAAGATTATGTAAGGGCAGAAAACAAAACCCTTTAATTTTAAGATCTGGTTGCTCAAGGACAAAAGGGAGTCTAAGAATTTGGATCAGGTGGACTCAGTTTAAAGCTGTTATTCACACTCCGGCAAGAAACCAAAGCCAACCTCACTGTGTCCCCCGGTCCTCAGGGCTGGCACCTCCAAACGAGCTACCTACCGAGAGGGGTGATGGCCATCCCCAAACAGGAGGGCGCCGGAACCCTCTGGATAATTCTGATCCCCATGCCTCCTCTCCCTCCATATCCGAGTGCTTCCTGCCAAACCAGGGATAGTTGTCTCTATCTTCTGTGAGTCTGGCCAGGAGTGTCTGCATTTCCCCCATTCAGTCAGCACACCGGAGTATCGGCCCAAATTCTGGCCATCCTGATAGGTGTGGGCTGCCCAGACCTGCATCACTCAGGACTGGCCAGAAAGTAGGGATAACTAGGAATGCAAGTCCCCCCACCCCTCACCCCCAGAACTCTGCTTGAAGGAGAGGAAGGTCCAGATGCTGGGGACATGCTCAGCTCAAAAAACCTGCTGGGGAAATCCTGGCTGTGAAGGTTGTGCCCCAACCCCAACCTGAGTTCCGGAAACATTGCTTCTAAGAAAGCGTGCCTGGGGATTCTGTTAAAGTTTCGGGAAAGTCTATTTGGTCAGGGTGGAAAGTTTTCAACCTCAGAGACTTTTTTTTTTTTTTAAGAGAACACATTTCAATCACTTTAATAGACACTTCAAAGGCAATCTATGGCCACTGCAGCCTTGACATTTCCAAGTAGAAACAGCCAACCTTGTGTTCAGGAAGAGACCTCGCCACAATTTTGAAGAAGAAAAAAAAAATTTTTTTTTTAATATGGAAGCCATTGTCAAATCACTGTCACCCGCGCGATGTCCCTTTTCACATCACAGAGCGGGAGTTCCCTGTGTCCCCAGCGGTTCCCTCTGAGGCTGCTGGCTGCGACTCCAGGCTGTTCCACTCGATGAGAAGATACGGGCTCGCCCCTCCTCCTCCTCCTCCTTCTCATGTGGCTGGAACCAGCGAAGGAAAAAGTCAAGAGAAGAAGGACGAGGAAGGGAAAGCAGGAGGCAGAGCTCGCATCCAAGGACTGAGATCCGCGGGAGAACCCTTAGGTGGATGTTCCCGGGTTTCCCGCCCGGCTCCCGGTCCTCCATCCGCGCAATGGGCTGACGCCCAGGTAGGGGGGGTCTGAGGCTGAAGAACCGGGTCCTCGGAGGCGCCAACGGCCAGCTGCTCCTCCCCCTCCCCGTCACGGGAAACGTGGGGGAGCCCCCGGCGCACCCCGTCAATTCCCCTCCCGGAGCCGCGGCCGCGCACCGGGCACCGCTGCGCCCGGGTTTCCTGGCCGCGCCCGGCGCTCCGGGCGCCGAGCTGGGGGCGGGGGCAGGTGGGCGGAAGGCGCCGGGGAGCGGAGGGGAATGGGGGTGCGCAGGGGGAGCCCCGGAGGGACGGGAACTGCAGACGCGGAGCGGCTGGAGAGGAGAGGTAGGGAGGCCGGCGCGGAGGGAGGGAGCCGGGTTGGACCGGGCTGGGTATTGGGGCCACCGCGCCCTGGTCCCTCCTCCGGGCGGCGGCCACCGTCTCCCACCCCCCTGGGCCCCGATCCGTCCGGGGAGACTGAGCCGCGGGCAGCCCGGGCGGGGAGGGCGCGTTACCGGCGGCGGCGGCAGGAGGGGGGGGCGCACCCATCGGGGCTCCCTGGGCCCAGCCGGAGGTGGGACCCGTCGCCAGGGCACGAGCCGGACCCTGGGTGCTGCTGCTGCTGCTGGAGGCAGCCCGGAGCCTGGCCTCCGGCCGTCCGCCGGCCCCTCGGCCTCGCCGAGCTTCCCGGGCTCCGGGGAGGTGCCCCCGCCCCACGCCGATCCCGGGGGGCCAGGAGGGGCCAGGGGTCCCAGGTCCCGGCGCGGACCCCACGCCAAGCCCAGGAGCTGCGGGGGAGGCGGCCCCGCCGGTGGCCCAGAGCGCAGAGGGGCCCCAGCCCCCCGAGGCCCGGCCCCTCCAGCCCCGACCTCCCCTCCGCGCCCCGCCCCGCCTCTCCCCTGCAAACCAGAAGCGCCTTCCACCCTCCCTGCGGGGCCCCAAACTCCGGAGCCCCGTGGGAAGGGGGTGTGTGGGGGGGCACCAGCTGTCAGATTCTCCCACCCACGGAGGTAGAGAAGCGACTCAGGGGCGCTCCAGGTTGGGTGTCACCTCCCCGTTATCTTGCGGGGTGGGGTGGGGGAGGGGGGTGAGAGCCAGGCTGGGCCTCTTGACAGTCTCCGAACACCTTAAAAATGCTCCTTTGCTTTTCACTCGGGGAAACTGCCCCTCCCCTCGGAGAAAGAGGCCGCCCAGCACCCACAGGTGACCCTCCGTGACCCCGCGTGCTGGGCAGGGGTTTGGGAGTGAGAACAGGCGGGAGTGAGAGGCCTCTCACGCCCTCAGAGAGTCACTTCCAGCAGGACTGGGCCTAGACTTCATTCCTTAAAAATGTAAAAAGGTCTCCATGTGTCCAGTTTGCCTATTTTGCTTCAATGTAAACCATGAGTAACTATTTCCCAGTTGTACAGTCGGGATGGGGGTGGGGGGGGAGGGGGAGATGACGGCTGGGTCACCCTTTTGTGTCTAGTTTGCCTTCATTTCCTCGGGTCCGTCCCCCCCCCCCCCCCAGCTGTCCCCAGGTGCCCAGGGAAGCATTTTCCTCCGCAGAATTCTTGCAACAAAACCCGGTGGCGGTTCTGCTGGGCGGTGGGTGCCACGTCAGCAGAGGCCGGCTCTGCCAGGAACCGAGGCGAGGACATTGCCGACAATAAGGTAGAGTCACCGCGCCCACAAGCCATTGATTTCCATCCCTGTGTCGTGAGCTGCCTGCTTTCTCCTGAGACGATGACAACAATGATGATGATAACCAGGACACAAACAGCTCTTGAGAAGTCATTTGTAACTCGCTCTTCTGTGAGGTCACACGCACACAGACACACACACATACACATACCAGCCTATGGACCTGTGTTTTATATTTGTCAGTTTTTAAAAAATGATGTATTTACCGACTTGCTAATGCCTCCCCAGAAATCCCGTTTATCAGCTTAATAGTTGTGACAGGGCCAGCAAACCGGTTTAAACTGTTAATCGGCCGCAGAAAGGGCCCAGATGGAAGCTTTTCACTTACCTTTGAAAGGCCATAAAGGCGACGCGGAGCTCAGGGATGGAATTAGACGGTGACAGAATCATTACCTCCGCTCCGCACAATGGAGTCGGCCAGAGAGCGGGGCTATTGATGGTTTCAAATTACATAACGGTGGTTTATAAGTTCTTCCTCCGGCTCACAGAAAGCAATTTCTACGCGCGGATTCTTCCAAGAACAAACAGCCACAAGCATTCAACCGCCGGGGCCGACACACCACACACACACACACACACACACACACACACGCACACACGCAGCTGCCTTTTCATTTTGCTCGCTGCAAAGCGACTCTTCGTAAAAAAGAGAAAAACAGAAACAGGAATCGCAGCAAAAGCAGGCCGTGGTCCTCGGAGCGCCACGCCCGGTTCTCGGGTCACGGGGCTCTGGCTTACACTTGGCCCCGCGCCCGCCGAGGTCACACCTGGCCCCCTCCCTGGTGTGGAGGGTTTGACCTCCTGGAGCAGGACAGGCCCAGGCCACCCATGGTCCTGTGTGCCCACTGCTTCTGCGGATTGGAAACCCGGACGCAGCCTGGTCCAGACTAAAAGGAAACGCATTGCCCAAGCACAGCACCTAGTGGGGGGAAGGGAGGCTTGGGGCTGGGTGCTGGCACTAAAGGCCAGTTCTTCCACCCCCACCCCTCTGGGGCGGCTCCAGGTTGTGGGAGGATGGGCCTTTGCCTGGCATCAGACCCATCCTCAGAGGGGGGAAGGTTTAACTGAGCACACCCAGGTGAGCACAATCAGTGTGATGTTACTAGGGTTACCAGGCACACCCAGGTGATGGAAGGCGGAGCTTTCAAAGGCGGTGCCTGCGGCTAAGTCCCCTCAAACCCCATCCACCCTGTGCTCACCGCCTGCACAGACCCGACGGGCACCCTTCGGCCACCGCTCACAGTTCTCTGGGGCCAAATCAAGCGTCGAAAACCCACCGGGTGGCAGCTGCCCACCTATCAGATGTTCAGGTCACCAGTCCTCACTGAGCCGGCGGAGGGAGAGGACCAGGCCCCCTTTAGGATGGTAGGGCGCCCAGGCGGCTCTTGAGGTCAGGAGGAGCCTGAGGAGCGACTTCACAGTGTCTCTGAGAGACGGGAGGGGAGTGGTGTCAGCTCCCAGGGGCACCGCGCAGTGGCTTGGACATTCCCTGCACAGCACTGCCCCCTGGCATCCGGCGCTGAAACTGCCTTGCGTGGAGGCCCCGCCAAACCTTTTCTCCTTTTTGGGCCAGGAACCCTGCCTGAGCTGCCCTGTGCCTCCAGAAAGACCTCTTGCCAAGCTCAAAGCCTTCCTCCTCCTTCTCCTCCCCCTCCTCTTCAAACACCCACCTCCCTGGAACCGAGGACTGGACAGTCGCCCACACCAGGCCTCCAAGGCGGCCCACGCCCCTTCTAGACTCCAGCACCCAAGTCCTGACTGAGCTTTATGAGAGAGAAGAGGGAGGGGCAGGCCCATGGGAGCGGGATGCACACAGAGACTCATCGGGGCGGGGATGTTCCTTCCGTAAATAGCATCGCCTCCCAGGCTTGGTTCGTGGGCACCTGGCTTTCCAGAGAAGAAAGGCAGCGGGCAGTAAGGCCGGGTGGCAGAGGTGGGCAAGGTACTCCACGGTCAATTCCAGGCACCGCGGGGTGATCCCAGCCAGCCCCTCTCACCACGGGGACCGGCCTGGCCTCCCGGAGGTGCTGGAGGGAGGGGCCCCCTTCTCCGACGGGCACCTGGCATTCTGTGCCCGGTGTCTGCAGCAGGACAGGCCCCCGGCCACAGCGGGTCCTTCCCTCCCTCCCCAACTGAGTGATCGGCCCCACGCGTGGGGGTCTGGCCTTGATGGAGAGGTAAGCGTTTGGACCTCCAGACACGGGGAAGCAGCTTGGGCTCTGGGGCGGATGGGGCCGGCTGTGTGACCTGGAGTGAGGGAGCGTGCCTCTGCACGTCCTTTTCCTCCCTCGGTTCTCAGGGACTCCGTGAGGATTGATTGAGATCATGTCCTTACAGTGCGGGCGTGTGCTCCGTCAAGGTCACGGCACATGAATGCAGGTGTTGACTACGGGAGAGGCGCCAGCGGGCATCCTGCCGGCGGGCACCTGGAGCATAGCATCCGGGCATCCTGGTTTCCAGTTCACAGGGGGCGGGGAAGGGCCGGAGCGATGCCATCCCTGAAGGCTGCCCGCGGGCGGCCCCGGACCTTCCTGGGTCTGTTGGGCCAGGACCCAGACTTAGCCCTCTGGGAGGACCTGGCCCAACACTTCTCTCTGCTCTGGGTTTGCAACTGTCAGGGACAGTGATGAGCACACCGGGCCGGACGGCTGCCACAGACCAGGGCACTGTATCCTGGGCCAGACCCAGGCTGGACGGCTGCGTATTCACTATCCCAGCCCATCGGCATGACACCGGGACGGAGAGAGTTTGTGAAGTTTTCCAATCTCCCTATTCCAGAGCGGAAACAAGCTCAGGGAGATGAAGTAACTTGCCTAAGACCACACAGCTGGTAAGTGGTGAAGCCGGGATTCGAACCCAGCCCTCCTCCAGAGGCCAGGCTCTGAACCACAGAGCTGCATGGCCTTAGAAAGCACGAGCTTCTGCTCCTCGTTTCCCAGGCACTCTCCATTCCCTACATGCACTTTCCCTTCCCTGCGCTGGCAGAAGCCAGGCAGGAGTCCAGGGGGCGGGGCCTCTGGCTCTGGCTGCATTCCCATCGCCCAGCTGGTTCCAGGGGCATCCGGAGCCCCTTTCTGCCCCTGGTCCCCTCGGGGGTCTCACCTGAGGACCGACAGGACACGGGACAACGGTCCTTGGGAGCAATCTCTCCCCTCCCTGCAGGCTCAGCTCAGGGTCTGGAAGGAGCCCTCCAAGATCAAAGCGGAGGCCATGCCTGCAGAGTCGCGAGGGCGAGGGGACACGGGCCTGGGTACTTCGGGGCCCCTCAGGGTGTCCACGCCTGGCAGGGGCTCCCGTGTCCCCCACACCCACCCTCAAGGGGAGCTGTCAGGGACAGGAACTGAGCTTACTGCTTGTAACTCACGGGCTCCCGGCTCAAGGAACCATCACGCCAAGGCCACCAGCTACCCTGGCCTCTGGGAGTGGACTTGGACGTGAGAGGCCCCAGCCAGCTGCTCCCGAGAGCTGTCCCTGAGGCCCCACTTGGCAACGTTTAATGGGCGCCCACTGGGTGCCAGGCCCTGCACCCAGCCCTGTTCCCCGGTCACTGTCAGCTCTCAGGCTCACCTGAGGTCCCTCTAACCTCGCCCCTCTCCTGGGCAGAACCAAAGGCTCTCCCACCTTAACTCCTCTTCTCTCTACTTCCTCCTCGCTGGTTGGAGTGAACATTCCTGTGAGGCCTGGCTCTCTCCAGACCTAGATGGGTAGCACCTTCCTGCAGCCGCTTGATGGGCCGCGCTGGGCAAGGCGCCCCCTGGCGCCAGGAAGCCATGCGCACACCTCACCACAGGGACCACGCCAGACGCCACATCCACTCAGTCTCCCTTCCCGGCCTCACCCGCCCTCTCAGTTCCCACGCAGGTGGCCAGCCTCGTCCCCAGAGGCCACCCGAGAGTCGCTCAAGGCTTCCACGATTGCCAGGCGTGCAACTGCCCCAGAGCTCGCCACATCTCCAACTGCGGGCTGGTCCTCCCTGGTTAGAGACCTTGGATGCCAACCCCCCCTGGGTTTGCCAGGCATCAGCCCTCCGCTGGGCCACCCACCCAGTTCAGAGGTAAAGGAGAACGGTATACATCTGAATTTTTTTAAAAAAGAGATCCCCCCACCCAACCACCACCAACACGCATGTCCTCTGCCCATTGCCCGAAGCTTATGAACCAGAAAAACGACTGCCCCAACCTTCTGGGCTGTCAGACATGTGCCCCCCACGCCACCTGCCCACGTCTCAACCCCACCCTCTACCCCCCCTGGTCCCTCCCCAGGCAGACACGATCGAGAGAGGGCTCCTGGGAACCAGAATTAGCAGGAGACGCCCCACAAACCCAGGAGCAGGTGGGAAGCCAGGAGGGCCCATCTGCCCCCTCTCTCCACCCACCCGGAATCCTGGGCAGGAGGACAGCGGGCTCATTCTCTCAAAGACCCTTGTGTGTGTGTGTGTGTATGTGTGTGTGTGTGTGGGGGGGGTGCTATGGTATCTTGCTTATTTCTCATGAGGCTGGATGGAGTCCAGTGAGACGTTAGCTAATGGAGGTTTGAAGATGAGATTTGATCAAAGGTTTAGAAACAGCTCAAGGATGAGCCGGAGCCAGAGACGTGGTTGTTATGAGGTCAGGTAGGTGTGGGAACCAGAATCAGCAGCCGGCACACATGAGAGTTTGTACTGGGGGGGGAGGGGGTAGGACACCAGGGTTCCTCAAGGGCCTCCCTGGGCCCATCCGTTTCCTCTCCTTGTCGTGGCGGGCTGATCTCTCTCCTGGGCTCTTGCAGGAGGTCGGTGCTGCTAATCCATGAGGAGCTGAGCTGATCCCCCATCACGTGGCCTTACACGGGTTATACCCTCTCCCCCACGCCCTGCTTCCTTAAGCCCACCCTCTCCGAATGGGTCAGATTCCCCGTCATACACTCTTCCAGGCCCCACACCTTCTCTCCACACACACTTAGCACCCGGAAAATTCCGCCTCTGTGCCCGTGGCCCTCAGAGGGTCTTCCTTTTGCTGTGAGCTCTGGGAGGGCAGGGGTCTCAGCTATGTTCTAGTCCCCACACTTAACACAGCGGACAGTTGCTGGATGGCCCCCAAATGGCTTGTTCTTTTTTGTAGATTCAGAATCGAGTCCAGCCACATCCCTCACCCCTCACCATTAGCGATCACAGAAGGTCATTCAAAACGCACCATTTCAATATGTAGTCACAGAAATGATCCTCCACACGCACTCACTACCGGGGAAGCTGTTCTTGACGTGGCAGAATGGAAGGGCTCACAGACCAAGTTAAGAAGCTTGAATCTCACAGATAGTTGAATATGGTTTGGCTCAATGGTCAGAGTGTCGGCCTGTGGACTGAGAGGTCCCAGGTTCGACTCCGGCCAAGGGCATGTACCTTGGTTTCGGGCTCAACCCCAGTAGGGGGTGTGCAGGAGGCAGCTGATCAATGTTTCTCTCTCATTGATGTTTCCAGCTCTCTATCCCTCTCCCTTCCTCTTTGTAAAAATATCAACAAAATATACTTAAAAACAACAACAACAACACAGTGAGAAGAAAGAGGAAGGAGATTGGGGGGAGATTTGCACAAAAGAACGATAAGGTGCTGGCAGGTGGAGAGAGCTACTTCCTGAACCCTGGGCTATGAATATGCTATGTTCATCTCGCTCATCCCCCTTAAGGATGTACTTACAAGGAGCAGAATTTTGGGGTGACTCATGGAACCCAATAAACAGACAGAAGGTGCCAGATCATGTCAAGGACACACCCTGTTAAGCTCACTGACCCCACAAGGGGCTCACCCATTGATCTGCTAAAGCTTCCCGGTGCCCTTCAGCAGAACACAGCCGGGACCATCCGAGTGTCACCCATGGATGGCTGACTTAGGAGATAACATGCATAGCTGCTAGCCCTGAGGTGACATGATTGAGCCTTACAACTTGGTTTCCTTATCTTTTCCAGCTATACCTAGCACTCTGGTTTGTTTGATCAGAAATTCCATTTGCTGGACTCATTTTAAAATATATATATATATATTTATTGATTTCTTACAAAGAGGAAAGGAAAGGGATAGAGAGTTAGAAACATCGATGAGAATCATCCATCAGCTGCCTCTTGCACGCCCCCTACTGGGGATGTGCCCGCAACCCAGGTACATGCCCTTGACCGGAATCGAACCCGGGACCTTTCAGTCCACAGGCCAACGCTCTATCCACTGAGCCAAACCGGTTTCGGCTGGACCCATTTTTAACACGCCATGCAGATTACCGATGTATTCGGTGTCCCTGTGAGGTCCGCCCGTGTCCCACCAGGTACCTGTTACTCAGCCTCTGGACTACATACATGCAGTGAATTGCGCTTATACTTCATGATCTGCTGATTTGCTTGCTATTCATACCTCTCACACTTCTTTTGAGTTTAAGCCATCCCATGTGCTTCTCTTGTCTTCTGCGGTGTTAGTGAGTGTTCTCCTGTGCTATCCCACACGCACGTCACAGAACACGTTTCGTCAATGCCCACAGCATGCTAAGCAGCATGCCAGGCAGGCTTCGAATGGAAAGACACGATCAAATCGCCCTCACCATCATGTGACATGTCATCAACACGGGGAAGAGGGCACCTGCTGTCCCCAAAGCCTGGGGCAGGCAGGGAGGGCCTCCCGGAGGAAGTGACATTTGGGCTGAGATCTGAAAGGCGAGCTTTGGAGACCTGGGGTTTCAGAAATGCCTAATAAATAAACACCAAGGTCAACTGCCCCCCTCCCCTCTCCTCCTCCCCATCTTGAGTCATAGCTGGCTCGTTGTTTTCCACGTGACTTTCTCAGGGAACTCGACCCTGTTCCAGTCCCTCAAATGCACACATGTTATGTTTTACACAACAATGAGAGCTGGGGGAAAAAAAACAAAACATGTATTTGGCAAAAGACACTGCAGCCTAGTGTTTAGGCTTATGCATGCCTCTAACCGGGACCCACAGCCTATCATTAGACTTTAACAACCCGAGAGAGGAGGCGCAGGCCCGCCACGGGGCAGATCGGCGGCTTCGGGGGGCAGATTGGCCCCCGACGTGCCTCCCACAATACCCGCCCCGCCGCGGCAAACATGCCACCGACAAGAACAATGAGATCACCCGGAACACAGCGCTAATACCATAAACAAAGGAGCCGCCACCCCGGGCTCCGGTGGAATGGAAAACACAATGTGGACCAACTAGCAGAGCGATTTGAAAAAAAAAAAAAAAAAAACAACAAAAATTACGCAGGGCCAAGCTGCTTAGCTCTCCCAACGCCATTTTCTGGAAACCTCCGTGCCATGGGGAGTGTGTGCCCGCCTCTGCTGCCTTTTGGATGGCGCTGGCTTCCAGATCCGAGGCCTGGGACAAAGGAGAAAATGCCCCCGCGCAGACTCGCCTCCGTGCTTCTGCTCACTCATTCCGCCTTATTTCCTCCCAGATCGAGGCGTGTTTGAGGCTACAGGTTGTTCTGAACAGAGAGTCTGCAGGCAAACCTCCGTCGGGGACGTTTTCCTGAAACCTCAGGCAGGCTTCCGCAGGGAGGCCCTTTTTCTTCATGTCCTTGAAAAATGTACACCTGGGTGACAGAGCTGGCGCATCGAGTGTGTGTTTGGAGGGACCTCGGCCCTTCCCCTGTGTTTTGTAGATGAGGAAGCAGGCTCCAGGGGCAGACTGGAGACATGAGGAACTCGCCGTGAAGAAAGCTCAACATGGCCTTACACAATAAATAAAGGAGACAGCGCGGCTGGCGTGGCCCAGTGGTTGAGCATCAACCTATGAACCAGGAGGTCACGGGTCAAATCCTGGTCAGGGCACATGCTCAGGTTGTGTGCTCCATCCCCAGTAGGTGGCATGCAGGAGGCATCCCATCAATGATTCTCTCTCATCATTGGCATGTCTGTCTCTTCAATGAGTCTTATCATTGACACACACCTCCCCCCCCTCTCTTTTCCTCTCTGAAAAAAAAAAAAAAATTAAATTAAAATAAAGGAGACATTCTTGGGTATCAAGCAAGATGCCTGGCTGCTTTCTTGGAATTGTCATGTGTCCTCATTCCAGGAATCCACTTGTCTGCCTAGTGGATGAGTAACTGGTCCTCAGATAGCTTCCTTTCGCCTTAAACAGAGGGACAGAGGCAAGGAGGAGCCCACGGTCTGGCAATGGAATGGATGCTTCCTGGCAGGGTGACCGGTGTGGGTGGTGGAACAGAGGTCACACTGGCTTGAACTGGCCCAAGCAATAAAAGGCCCTTATTGGCCACATAACAAAAAAAGTCCAGGGGAATTCTGGCTCCAGGCACGGTTATGTAGGGACCAATGGTATCAGACAGCCACTCTCTGCCTCTGCCGGACACCCCAGGCCTGCATCCTCCCAGGCTCAAGAGCTGAGAAAGAGAGCGCTCATCGCTTAGTGATCGCAGCAGGAACCCCAGGGCTTCTGATTGGGCCGTGCACTCATGCCTCTCAGCCAATCACCGCGGCCGAGAGAAAGCAATGCTCCAATGGTTAGGACCAAGGCGCATGCTCCTTCCTGAGGCAGGTGACATTTGCATACTGACTGTGAGGAGAGGGTTCCTCTGGGTCAGGAGGAAGCAGAGTGGGTGGTGGGTGGCAACCACAAAGGGTGCGAAATTGGCCACAAGGTATTACGTAGAGCATCAGCTTTGCAGTGGCAGGAGGACCAGCCTCGCGGGCTCCGGAACCCAGGTGGTTGTCCAGCGACTCCCCAAGTTCAGGCACAGCTTCTTAATCAACACGAGGTGCTGTGATTGGCATTATCTCCGCCTGGAGCTTGGAAAAGCAGCCGTTTTCCTTCGGTTCTATAGATTCGTACTCTGCTCCCTGCTTTACCATAGCCTGTCAGAGGCTGGCAAGCCTCTGTTTCTTTATCTGTCCAATGGGGACAATACAATGAGAGTGAAGGCTTTTTGCAAAACATAAAACACCACTCTGAAGACATCAGGGTGGATGGGGAAGTGGGGGAGGGGAAAGGAAGGCGGGGTTCATGCCACAAAGCCAACGGCACTGAGGTTCCAGGCCATTTCGGATGAGGCACTCCCTAACACAGTGGGTGAGAACCTCGGTGGAAGGGGCCGGCTCATCTCTGCACCCAATCCTGTGTGTGCGTCGCCTCACAAAGAATACGAGTTTTGGACCCTGCAAGAGAAGAAAGGGAATGCAAATCTTACGCCTGGAACCCAGGTGCCTCAGAGGGCATCGCCCACCCACATCTGGTGTGGGTCTTGGCGGTCCCGTGAGGCCCGGGGGAAGGAGAGCAGATGCAGGCAGCAACCCTCGCTGGGCCTGCCACCCGCTTGGCGAGCCCTCAGTAGGTGCCACCCGGGGAGTACCTGCCAGTGCCGGCGAGGGCGGTGGCTGAGGGTGAGCTGAGAGCGGTGGCTGCAGTCTCCACCCACCCTCCAGGGGAAGTCTGTCTTCGGAGGCTGAGTCAGGCTTCTCCAGGGGCAGCTGCCACTCCTGGCTGGTCGGCGGTCCCCTGCTGCCCGCCAAGTGCAGTGACAGTGCATCTGGCCACGTTGACAAGTCCGCTTCCCCACTGGCCTGCTGGCCCCCTCAAGCCTGGAGCCCACAGCAGCAGGCTGTGCCGAACCCCAATACCCGAGAGCCAACACCACTTGCGTCTGCCTCTCTCCTTGGGTTCCCCCTGGGATTCTGCCTCGGGGGGCATTCTCTTTGCAGCTCTGAACCCAAATGCACAGAACAGGGACGTTTCTGCGGGAGCTCATGCCCTGCGCAGAGAGAAGTGATGGGGCATCCTCCCACGGCAACAAGGACGCAAACCTTGGGAGTCTCAACTGTCGTCATCAGTAGGTGGCTTCCGGTGGGGTTTGTCAGCTCTTGGGATGGAGAATCTGGCCACCTGGTCCCCCAGCAGAGCCACAGTACCGCCCTCCACCCCCCAAAAAAAACACCAAACAAACAAAAAACAAACAACGGAGGCAGCAGCCCGCGGTACAGAGAAGGCATGTGGCATCCAACAGCCGGCTGTCGTTTCCACTTTAACTTCAATGCCTGTTTAACTGCCTGTCACATCCATGTCATCACATGTTCACTGGCCGCATGGAGAGGAGGGCACCTGAGGGGTGGGAAGGGCACTCCTATAACCGCTGGAGGCAGATTCTGGCTTTAGTTCCGGTGGGAGGACCGGTTCCGAGGCTGAGGGTCCAGGCAGGGAGGATTCTGGGTCCCATCTTCCGGAGATAGCACTGTAGGAAGAGTTTAAAGGCAGAGCCTCTGCTCTGGGGCCATTTGAGTCTGGAATGTTTGCGCCATTTGAGTCTGGAATGTTTGCAGTGGAGGACAGCCATTCTGTAAAGTTTGCACCATTCCGCCATGCGTACTTTTCACCTCACAGGAGTGAGGTGAAATTGTCAGGGTTTTTGTTTTTTTAGAAATATATTTTATTGATTTTTTACAGAGAGGAGGAGAGAGGGATAGAGAGCTAGAAACATCGATGAGAAAAACATCGACCAGCTGCCTCTTGCACACCCCCTACCGGGGATGTGCCCGCAACCAATGTACATGCCCTTGACTGGAATCGAACCTGGGACCTTTCAGTCCGCAGACGGACGCTCTACCACTGAGCCAAACCGGTTTCGGCAAATTGTCAGGGGTTTTTAAAGTGACCTTTGCACCTGCTAGAATCTCCCACTCTTTCCTTCATGAGCTCCGAGGAAACAACGCCTGACTTGTTCTTCGATCGCCCTCTGGTGGCCATGAGCGGAATAACCCAGCTCTGTGGTTTTGCTGGGGGGAGCGGCCCAGAGGCCTCCTGAGCGCTCAGCAGGAAGCAATAGGAGGAAAGATGCTCTACGCTCTCACATGCTCTGCCCTCCCAGTGGCAGGGCAAAGGGTCTGCTGTCACCCTCTGCAAGGTGGCCTTCATCAGGTTGGATTCCGAGGAGCTGGAATTCCACCAGATGCTGGCCCTGCTGATGGGCACCAGCGTCTGGGATGAGTGAGTGGGGCAGAGCACTTGGAAATCTGCTCTGTGCCACTTTGTTTCCACCTTCCCAGATTTATCTCAGTTTCTCAGCCAGACTGGCAGCTTCTGCAGGCCTGAGATGGCATCTTAATCTGTCTGAAGGATGCCTCCTGCCCTCCAGCATCCAGTGAGCGGGGTCTTTCCTGAACAGTATGTGTCCTGGAGAAACTCTGGGCCTGGGGCTGGTCACAAGGTGAACGGCAGGGCGCCTCTGAGGCTGATGCTGGGTGACCGCTCGCCTGTCCCGTCTGTCTGCATTCTCACAGGTCTTGACAGATGGTGGCAGCTTTGACAGCTCATTGTCCCCAGTCACCGCTCTCGGACTGCCAGCTCTGATCCCGGGCTTTTCCACTCACGCCTCTGGTTTGGAGATGGGGGCCGGGGGCAGTGGGTGGGGTTGAAGGCAACAGAGGGGTTGGAAGGGAGATGGGCCGCAGAGATCACAGCGGGAAGTGCTCATGTCAACACTCAGACGTGACCTGCGCCAAATGCTCTAGAAATGCTCCAGGGAGCAGGAGGCTGTAGCAGCAAGAGTACCAAGGATATAAACACTGGCCCTGAGTTCCAGGCTTGGGCTGGCCACGGAACCTCTCTGAACCCAGTACCTTTATTTATATGACAATCTGGAAGAACACGTTTCCCAAAGATCATTTTCCAGATCCAATATTCTCTTCGATGAACACATTTATTTTTATTTTATTTACTTATTTTTAAAGTATATTTTTATTTATTTCAGAGAGAAAGGGGGAGAGCGATGGAAATATCAGTGATGAGAGAGAATCATTGACCCACTGCCTCTTGCGCGTCTCCTACTGGGGGGATCAAGCCCACAAACTAGGCATGTGTCCTTGACCGAAATCAAACCTGGGACCCTTCAGCCCACAGGCCGATGCTCTATGAACTGAGCCAAACCAGTTAGGGCAAACAAATATATTTTTTTAAATGGCTGATGATGAGTTTGGTGGCCTGGGGACATTTGCTACCATCTCAATGAGGAAAACAGAATCTGTAACTCAAGATTTCCAACGTGTGTTCTAACGCACCCCTAAGGCCATCACCTGGACACCACTGCCCCCTTGTGGCAGCTAATCTAATTTTGTAGTGCAGTGTTGAGGAATCCACAGCTTATAAAGGCCTTATAAACGTGGATTTAAGAGGGGGTTGGATAATGTCCCCAAAGCTCTACTCATCCCTGGAAGGAACAGATGCCTGTAACTAGATGTCTTAGTCATTCATCCCCGTAAAGCCCTGCCCTTCACGCCCAAGGCAGTAATTCAGAGGCGATCTTTAAGCGGATTTACAACCAGATTCCCTAAATCCACTCGTAAATCGATTCACAGATTGAAAATCGCAAGCTTCTGAGCCCAGCATGCTCCTGCTTCAGAGGGGATTCATTAAAAGGGGAAATGACACTACGCCCAGGCGGTACCTGTAGGTATTCAACCTCCTGTTGGTGAACGTAACCTTTTCATCGGAGTAAGATGCACATAACATGGCCAACCCTTTGCCTTTGGTACATTCACAATGCCGTGGTGCCATCTAGCTCCAAACCACTTCCATCGCCTCCAAAGCAACATCCTGAACGCGTGTGGCTAGTCCTCATTCCCCTTGCGCCCGGAAACCACCAAGATGCTTTCCATCTGTGGGTTCACGGAGGCTGGAGAGTTCATAAGAGTGGACCATGCAGTTGTTGTCCATGCGTGTCTGGTTTCTTCCACTTAGTGTTAAGGATAAGGTTTCTGGGATTCACGCACAGGGTAGCAGGTGTCAGTCCTCCATTCCTCTTTACAGCCGGATACCATGCCCTCCCGTCCACATCACATTCCTTGGTTTGGCCACTCGCCCACTGGTGGACATCTGACCGTTGCGATCAGTGCGAGAAGGAGCATTTGTGTACAAGAATCTGTTTGGTAGTCCCTGTTGTCCTTTCTTTGGGGTGTCTATGTAGGAGTGGGATTTCTGGGTCATACAATCATTCTGCATTTAACTTGTTGATGAACCGAGTCTTTAGAATGAGGTGTAGATGACATGCTTTAGGATCTAACACTTCCTTGCTTATTCCCCTGGACCTGCCGTGGGGTTGTGGGCTGGTTGGTGCAACGTTGCTGGGGTTGGGGGCTAGGGGTTGGGGGCTCTGGGACACACACCTCCCAGAAAATGTCTCCTTTCAGTGCACAGCAGCAGCCCAGGAGGCGACAGCAATCCAGGTGAGCACACTGAAAAACTTCTTCAGGCCTCACATCTGCTGCCATTTCACAGCCAAAGCCACAGGGCCAAGCCCCCCTTTAATGGAGGGGAGATGTAATACCCACCAGCTCCACTGGGAGGCACTGCAAAGTCACGTGGCACAGGGCGGGGCTGTTTCAGGGCCTCAGAGGCCGAGAGTAAGTTACTGTATCCCCAGGGAGCCTCACTATCTCTCTGTGAGGGGCTGGGCTTCTGGTAAACACCCACCTTGCTTCGTCTAAGTAATGCTGACATTATAGCAAAGATCGCTCAGGTCTGGATGCCCGGGTGTTTGCATCTCGGGACGCGAGAGAACTCTCTGACCGCAGCGTCAGGGCAGCCAAGCATCCTGCCTCTGGGGAAGCGGGCTCAGGCTCAGTGGAGACCTGCTGGCTCCCTAACCCGGCCTCTTAAGGAATGCGAATCCATAAGCGTCCTGATAAATTATTCAAGACCAGTAGCATTCTCAGAAATGAACAACAGGCAGGAGAAACTGCCAACAGAGTGTGCGTTGTCCGGGCTTGGGCCTCGGCTCACCTTGGAGAGGATGGGTGTTTTTAACCGCCAACAGTTCAGATGTCAGGGAAGCGCGCATCTAGGTGGTGCAGAGATTTCAAGGAGACCCTGAGTTTCCTTCCTGCCCTCTTCTGCAGGAGCGGGTGGGCGCACTCTGTCTCCGTGAGGGGACGCAGCAGGCACCCGTGTGCTGTGATCTCAGGACTTCCTGGGCTTTGATAGTTTCCTCACGTGCATGGTGAATCAGTCCGCTGCTGATGACTTTTGGGGTCGGGACAGGGGGGAACCCTCCGGGTACTTGCTTTGGGAAGTTTTCTTCTTTCTTGTATTCTCTGTCCTAATAATTCCAACTGCACTGGTCTCCCCAGACTCTCAGCTCATTCTGCTCAACTCAGAGACTCCACGCAGCTCCCCGACGAGACCTCATCCCCGTGCCACCACCTGGAGACTCTGAAGGCAACGGCCTGGGCCAGTGGTCGGCAAACTCATTAGTCAACAGAGCCAAATATCAATAGTACAACGATTGAAATTTCTTTCAAGAGCCGAAAACCAACTTCTGTGCATGGGCCACGAAGTTTCAATTGCACTGTGTGTGCACACCTGCACGTGGTATTTTGTGGAAAAGCCACATTCAAAGGGTTTGTTGACCACTGGTGTGGGCAACCTTAGGGTTCAACGTTTTGCTTCTCCTCTCTCATAGATCACTGTCCTTTGTTGCGTGGTGTCCCAATTTTTTTTTTTTTTTTTTTAAAAGCATTGCTTCATGTAATGTCTTTCTTTCTGGTAAGAAATAACATTCATGTTTCTTCATCTTGGCTGGACTATCTCCTGTCATTGAATTTATGAATTCTATCTTCTCTTGTGTCCAGTCTTCAGTTAAACCCATCCAGTGAGGTATTTCTTTTTTATATAAATGAATTTTAGAGCAGTTTTAGGATAACTGAGCAGAAAGTATAGAGAGTTCTCATCTCCCTCCTGCTAACCATGCACGACCTCCCCCAATATCCTGCCCAGAACGTGCCCTCGCCTTCATCAGTCACTCATCAGGAGCTTCCCCAGGTGAGGGCTTGAAGCTGAGGCAAAGCCTGGAAGATGGAGAAGTTGGAGGCTGTCACAGGGCCTGCTCCTCACGGCTGCACATAAACCCTTTCATGAAAGGGGATCTGCCCTAACCAGTTTGGCTCAGTGGATAGAGCATCGGCCTGTAGTCTCAAAGGTCCCAGGTTTGATTCCAGTCAGGGGCATGTACCTTGGTTGCGGGCACATCCCCAGTAGGCGGTGTGCAGGAGGCAGCTGATCCATATTTCTCTCTCATCGATGTTTCTAACTCTTTCTCTCTGTAAAAAAATCAATAAAATATATTTTAAAAAAGGAAAGGAGGTCTGCAAGTGTGCACATCTTCACAGCTACCATCTGGGTATGCTTTCCTCGTGGCTGAGCCCGGGCACAGGCAAGCAAGTCCAAGTGCACAAGCACATGTCAAGTGACTGCTTACTTTGTTAACACCCGATTGGCTGGAGTGATTGTGTGGGCAGCCGAACATGAAGGTACAAGGAAGTCTGCTCTGCCCACACAGGGGGCATGAAAGGTGGGTATGCTACAGGGGAGTGAGGAATCTGGACCAATAATTTGACCCACACAGGAGGAAGGTCCTTTACCAACGCTGGCCACACTAGTCGCTATTAGTACTACATGCTCACGAGACCAAGGCCCCACAGACAACTCTCAGTGAGGACCACCGCAGGACTGAAAAAACCAAAAGTCAGATTTGGTCCCAGGAAGTCAAAAATGCAGCTTGGAAAATGGGCGAGGCCAAAGCTCAAAGCAACCACCACGCCCTCCTCCCAGGGCCCCTGCCCCCCAGCTCCCGGCCGGCCAGGCTGCTGGGCCCGCGTCTGCCCGGTGGATCAATAGCAATCGGGGGCGCTGGGGGCGAGTTACTCAGACAAACTGGACGTAATGAGTGCCGGCTGCTTCCTGGGAAAAGCACACGCACCATCCACTTAGCGCTGGAGCCTGGCCATTCCCGGGGCACGCCCCCCCCTCCCCACCACCCCCACTCGGCGGGGCCTGGGTGATGCTGCCTCTTCCTCCAGCACCTCCTGTCCTGCGAGCTCCGGGGAGGATGGAGGCTGCTGGGCCGCCCCAGGCCAGGAGGTGCTACCAGCAGGCGCTGGAGAAACTCCTCCCTCGCCTCTGCTTTCTCTGCTCCCTGGTGACCTACGCGCTGCTGGGCGCCCTGCTCTTCTCAGCTGTGGAGGGTGGCCGGGACCTGGGGGCGGGTGACCCGGAGTTTGAGGATTTCTTCGAGAAGCTCTGTGACCTCTTAAGATGCAACAGAACTGGTAGGTGGCTCGCCGGGGCAGGGTGGGCCTTTCTCCGGGGGTGGAGGTGGCCCCGGGGTGGGGCAGGGGAGAAGGAGAAGGCTCCCTCGCTGGAGGCTGGGCCTGGGAACCCTCTGCCCGGAGCCTCCCCATTCCCAGGCAACCTTGGGCAGTGGCTTTCCTCTCCTTGCCTCAGTTTTCTCCTCGGATAACAGGGAGAACAGCGGCCTCTTGGGGTTGCCGTGAAGAATGTAGAAGCACTGAGCACCCAGTAAGTGCTCTGGGAAGACTGCTCCCTTCCCCCTGCCTCAGCCCCAGCCCCGCACAGGCCTGCAGGCTCTGGGGCGGGTGGGCTGCTAGAAGTGAGTGCGCCCCTTTGCAAGGTGGAAGACGGAGGCTCGGAAAGTCCAGAAAGCCCTCCAGGGCTGCACAGCATCCCATGGCTGAGCTCAGGCATGAGCTGCTCTCTGCAGGAACCCGAGCAGGACCTAACTGCAGAGACACTAACAAGTAGGGCCCCGAAAGCCCAGTTTTGGTGTTGATGGGGCCTCAGGACTGGGTTGGGGGAGCAGCCAGCATGGCTCAGTGGTTGAGAATCCACCTATGAGCCAGGAGGCCACAGTTCGATTCAGGGCACATGCCCGGGTTGCAGGCTCGATGCCCGGTGGAGGGGCATGCAGGAGGCAGCTGATCAATGATTCTCTCTCATCGTTGATGTTTCTATCTCTCCCTTCTTCTCTGAAATCAATGGGGAAAAAACATATTTTTTTTAAATGACAGGGGCGGGGGAGGTGGGGCGCTACTGGCTCCTGGGAAAGACTCCCCTTCACTTTGGGGGGCCCTGTCTTAAGGGTGGAGACCTCTCCCTCATGCGGGTCCTCTCTTTCTCCAGGGATGGAAGACAGGAAGCTGGGCCTCCGGCAGCTGCTGTCCAAGGTGAAGCCCCAGTGGTCTAGCAGGTCCGCAGACTGGTCCTTCCTGAGCTCGCTCTTCTTCTGCTGCTCCGTGATCAGCACCGTGGGTAAGTTCCAGGGCAAGGCTGGGCCTGGCGGAAAGGCCTGGGAGAGCGGGTGGGGCAGGGGATGCTGAGGACCCTTGGTGAGGATGCTGGGACGTTCAATCCATGTAGCGTGGAGGGCCTACCCCGGGCCAGGCCTACCGCGCACAGGCGGGCCCTGCTCCCGCACAGGGACCCAGCAGGCCCTGCCACGGGCCATAAGGCGCCTTCGTGGGAATTAGAAAAGAGTGCCCTCTCTCAGGCGTGTAGCCCATGCCTGTCCGCAGCTACAGGAGCCGGCCAGGGTCAGAGCTGGGTCTAGACTGGGCGTAGCCCCCAGTGAGCAAGGTGTGGGCTGGGATCCAGCCCCTTCTCGCCCCTCAGCTGAGTGCCCTTGTCCCAAACCCCATCAACCAGCAGCACCTGCCAGCCCAGACAGGACAGACCCCGTGGTCAGCACGGGATGTGCTCAGGGCTTTATGGGAGACTGACTTGGGGCAGTTGCCCCAGCCTTGAGGGAGGTCCAAGAGGCAGGACCAGAAGTTGAAGGTCCGGTGGCGCCGCTCAGCACCGGGGCTCCCAGTGAGGGGCGGGGTGGGAGGTGGGTCTCAGGATCTCCAGCGACCCAGCTGGTTTCTTCCGGAACCAGCCTCATTCGCCTGAATGCGGATACTGCCAGGGTGATGAGGGACAATAACAGCGATACTCCTGAGCACTCAGCAGGGCCAGACGTGGTGTCCACGTGCCTCACATGCGTTACCTTATTTCATTCTCACGGAGACCCCAGGAGGTAGATGCTGCTTCTGTCCCATTGGGCAGTGAGCTGGGGCTCTGACGGGGACATCACGGCCAGGGAGGTAGAGGCAGGGCACAGCTGGCCTCTTCAGGGGACCCGCAGCTCCAGGGAATACTTTGAGGGGACCACCGTTAGAGGGAGCAGTGTCTACAGGGAAGACCCTGGAGGTGAGCAAGGGGGCTGAGAGTTTGGGGTTTAGTTTGTTGTTTTTTCTCAAGAACTTCAGGGGATTGAGCTAACTGATCTTAACGTCTCTAAGCCTCTGCACTATGGACGTATTGGACCAGATGGCTCTGCTATGGGGCTGTCCTGGGCACCGTGGGCTGTTTAGCAGCATCCCTGGCCCACATCCACCTGATGCTCTTACCGCTACCCCTTCCTCCGCTGTACCCACCAGCTTCACCAACCAAAAGTGTCTCCAGGCTTTGACAAATGTCTTTGGGGGGCAAGACTGCCCCCACCCCATCTCACCCACCCCCAGTTGAGATCCACTGAACTTATGTAATGGATACCAAGGTGCAGTCTCTGGACCAGTAAGCAGCCACACATAACATCCAAGAACGTGTTAGAAATTAAAGGTAATTCTCCGGCCCATCCTAGGCCTTCAGAGTCAGAAACTATGGTCGTGGGGCCCAGCACAGTGTGTTTAACAAGTTCTCAGGGTGATTCGTTGGCTAAGGGTGAACCTGAGTGGAGGCGGTGAAGGATTGAGAAAAGACAGATGAGAGAATGAAAGCTGGGTTTCGGTGGGACCCTGTCCCCTCTGATGGAGAGCTAGCACCAAGCACCATGGACTATAAGCCCTCTTTATTTTATAGCCAGATGCCAAGAGGCAAGTAAGGGCGTGGCCAAGATGTTTACAACATTCTCATGGGTTTCGATCCTACTCAATGACATGCACCTGATCAAGCTTTGTTTACTTGCAGCCTCTATCACTCAGGCACCTGGGGCCACGTGTTCGGACCATAGGTTCAAGCTGACAACTACAGCTGTTGGCTGTAATTGTGCTAGGAGGGCTCTGCTGGGACAGAGACACTCATGGCCACATGCAAGAGTCTAAGTGATAGAAGCTGCAAGTAAACAAAGCTTGATCAGGTGCATGTCATTGAATAGGATCAAAACCCATGAGAATGGTGTAAACATCTTGGCCATGTCTTTACCTTGCCTGGTGGCATCTGCTAGAAAATAAAGACACGGCTTGTAGTCCGTGGCGCTGTCGCTAGCTCTCCCTCAGAGAGGCAGTGTCCCACCCAGACCCAGCTTTCTTCTCTTGTCTGTCTTTTCTCCATCCTTCACCGCCCCCTCTCAGGTTCACCCTTAGCCAACGAATCACCCTGAGAACTTGTTAAACACACTTTGCTGGGACATTGGCAATGACTGGGGTCCCCTCAAAGTGTTCCCTGGAGCTGTAGATCCTCTAAAAAGGCCAATTGTGCTGGGACTTGCACGTGGCCACGAGAGGACTGTGCCCTCCCCTCAGTCCGAGGCCTGAACCTGTCCAGACACTGGAGCTGCTCTCCACAGATTCGGATGCATGCTAACATGTGGCAGCATTGCCCTGACTTCAGGGCTCTCGGCCCCAGCTACATGTTAGAATCACCTGGCTGTCTTCTACAAGCTCCGTGCCTGGGGCCTGGGCCCTGCCCCATGCCAATCAAGTCAGAATCTCTAGGGATGGGCCCGGGTGTCAGCCTTTTTCAGAGCCCTTGGGTGCTTCTAACGGACTCCAGGCATTAGCTTAGGTGATACGTGTACTGCTTCCTGGTCCAGAGAATGCATTAGCGTGGTTTAAGTCCCAAGGAAGCGATGCTATCCCCCATGATTTAAGTCAATTAGGACATCGGGCCGTTCAGCAATTACAACTGGAAGAGGATGCTGGGGAAGGTCCTGCACTGCCCGGAATCAATACGTAGTGTGAGGGCATTACCGCTGCCTGCCCTGGGTCTCTGGGTCACCTGCAAGGCACCTGGCCTTGGTGCTGGGAAAGGGACACCTGCCAGGTGTGAGGTTGGCCAACGCCAGTCATCGCCAATTGGGTCAGCCCCCTTGGGTTAGGAAGTTAAGTGAAGGAGCTATTAAATACTCACTGCCTAAGTGGAGGGGACTGATAATAGTGGGATACATAAATGCATTAGAAGAAATGATCTGATTTTCCATTATGCCGCTCTGCATCCGGTAATTGGGACAGTCAATACAGGCCCTGCGTGGGGGCTGGGTGCTCTCTGAGACTTGTTTCTGTGGTGCATTCTGGGTCATAACATGGCATGCATTCTGGGTTGTAACATGTCCCACCCAAGGCAGCCACAGACTTTATTTAAAAGGTGTGAAGCCCACCTTCGCCGAGGAGAGCAGGTTGGGCGTGTGCGTGTGTGCGTGTGTGCGGGTGGGGGGGTGAGATCTTAGGGAGAGAGGTACACACCCTTGTGGCCTGTGGGCTGTTTGACCCTGGCCAGGTCACCTGACTTCCCTGTTCCATGACCATTAACTGTGGTAACCACGGTGGTTTTGTATTGCAAGGAGTTTTGACTCCAAAAGGCACTTGACTCTATAAATCCCATAAGAAATGAGCATTTCCCCCCCCCCTTCTTTTAAAAAGAAAAAAATCTGACCCTGGATCTCCATACTTGAGGATGGGGAACTCTTGACTTTCCTTGGGGTGCCTGAGAACTGGGGGCTTTTTTACTGTCTGGAAAACAGGGGAGAGGCCTGTCCATGGCCCTCATGGCTGCTGTTGACGTCCTTAGGGCTGATGGCTCTGTGGGCCTCATGGCACCCAGGGCCTGGGCTTCTGCGCCTGGTTGGTCGCCATGGCTGGGCCTCTCTGAGCTCCTACCCCTATAGGAGAGACTCGGCTCCCTCCCCCCTCCTCTCTCCTCCTCCCTGCTCAGGAGACTCTCTCTCCAATCCTCCATGGCCAGAGTCAGCTGCCTCCTTTGTCCTGGCTGCATTGGTTTTAGCACCAGAAATCCCATGTTCTGGGACACCCCTCAGTCCTCAGCAAACTGGGCAGTTGGCCATTCTATCCACGACCCTCCTCTGTCGCCCATCCTCCTGCTCCCTTAGACCCCACCCACCACAGTCTCCTCAGTGGTCCGGGGCTTTCACTGAAGCCTGGATGGGAGGCTGTCCTGAGGCCACTTCTGCAACCCCTGCCCCTCAGGGGAGGGCGAGGCTGCTGGAGTAGAGGCAGTGGCCTGCCACCTCTGTACCCTCCCAGCAAGTCCTGCCACACGGAGCCAACCTGGGGGGAGGTGGAACCAATGCCCTCCCCGCTCCTGAGCCCAGTATACACACCTGGCCACGTGCTGCTGGAATGGAGGAGAGCCGAGCTCAAGGCCAAGCTTTCCTCTCAACTAGGAGCTCCTGAGGGTGTAACCTCTGCCTGTTCCTTGTATAGCCTCCAAGTTTGGGCACAAGCGCCTGGCATACAGCAGGCACACCATAAAGGTGAAATCCAGGCTGGGTGCCTTGGTTTGAGTTGCTCATTCAACAGCCTGCTCTTTTCTTAAATTTTTTTATTGTTGTAAATATTACATATATCCCCTCTTTTCTCCCATTGACCCCCTCCAGCCGGCCCCAGCTCCCAACCCCAGGCCACCATCCTATTGTCTGTGTCCATGGACTATGCATGTATGCATTCAAGGTCTTTGGTTGATCTCTTCCAACCCACCTACCCTCCCCGCTTTCCCTCTGAGATTCCCCACTCTGTTCCATGCTCCTGTGTCTCTAGACCCCCTCTGCTCATCAGTTTATTTTGTTAAGGATACGCCACACAGGAGTAAGGTCATGCAGCAGCCTGCTCTTTTACATCCTGTCCTGGATCCCCATTGGGAACCCCGTACCTGCTGAGCAGGGTATGGAATTTGACGCATACCTGCCTCCTCCACTAAACCAGAAGCTCAGCGGGGTGAGGTTCCATATTTACTCTGCTCACCATGTGCCTGGCGCCTGCAGTCTGCACTCCGTGTGCACACACAACAGGAACACACACACACAACAGGAAGACACACACGGAGCCAGCCGCCGGCCATCACACGGAGCCTCTGGACCAGCCAGGGTGGCCTGGAATGCCCAGGAGGGGGGCAGACTGCTGGGATCCATCTCGGGTTCCGGCCCTCCCCCAGGACCTTGGCGTCTGGGCCTCCAGACCATTCCCCCAGGGCAGAGCCTGAGCCTGAGCTTCCCGCCAGGAGCTGCAGCCCAGAGGAGCTGGGGCGCAGCCAGCCTAGCAATTACCTTCCCATTAATTTACATAATTGGGCCGGGTTTTCTGTATTAATCATCCCCTGTGGCATCAGAAGTTAAACACGGGGCATTGAAGACGAAAGCGATCCTTCTGTTTGTTAAGGTCACTGAGCTTGCCCATCCAGAAGGTCCATCTACCTGCGCTGTGGGGTTTGACGGCCCCCTCTCCTGCCCTGCTGTACACATGAGGGTGGGGGTGAGGGTTAGGGAAGGAGGGGGGTTCCCGGAGAGCATAGAGGCCTCAGCCCACCCACCCATTTGCTTGGATGACCTGTTCTCGCTGATTGGAGGATTCCACCCCTTTGGTGTCCCTGACCCAGTGGGTACTGAGCCCTGGCAGCGCTGGGGATATGACTCTCAACTTCACTCTTTATCACACGTATACCTTGGCCACATTGCTGCATGTCTCCCACCTCAGTTTCCCCATCTGTGAACAGTGATAACCATGCCCACCTAGGAAGGCTGGCCTATGCCAGCCCACAGGGAGCGCTCAGTAGGCAGCTACGTTAGCTCCTGAGCCAGTCTTTGCCAGTCTCCCACTATGTGTCAGGCACTGGCTCCCTGTAGTCCTGCCTGCTAGCCAATAGACAAAGCAGGAATAGTCGTCCTCATCCTATATAATAAAACACTAATATGCAAACCAGCCAAACGGCGGAATGATGGGTCACTATGATGCGCACTGACCTCCAGGGGGCAGGTGCTCACTGCCTCAGGAGCTGCCCCCCGGGTGCTCAGTGTGCTGCCACAGAGGAAGCTCCTCTCAGCTAGAAGCTGGGCTCAGGGCTGGCGAGCACAGCAGAGGTGGCAGGAGTCTCTCCTGCCTCCACTGTAGACAGATGGTAAGGAGCTAGGGGTCCTGGACTGCGAAAGGGTGCAGGCTGAGCTGAGGGACCCCTCCCCCCAGTGCATGAAATTTCGTGCACCGGGCCTCTAGTTCACAGATAAGAAACCTCAAAACGTGAGCAGTCAAGTCACTTTCTAATAAACGGCGGAGCTGGGATTCGAACTGAGGCTGGTAAGAGTCTAGATGCTGGGCTCCTAACCACTTCCCCACCATTTGTGAACATGTCTAACGCACTAAATCACGGTGGCCCTGAGGGCAGCAATTGCATTGGATTCGTTTTCCAACTCAATGATCGCCTGTCACCCAGAAACAAACAGACCAGGAGGCCCAGGCATTCCGGGCAGGACAAGGGGCTCCTTAAGAACCCAGCGCCTTCTTAGAGGAGAAAGGGATGGTGGGTAGGATTGCAAGGCCATCCACGCCCCTCACCTGCCCTCACTCTGTGCTAGGTGAGCTGGTTCGCCTCACGTGCGTGCACGCACACACACACACACACACACACACACACGTGCTTGTCCCCTGCTGAGGACATTTCAGGTCAATCATTCCGACATGACCTTCTCTGTCTCCTAAAGAGAAGCTGGTGTCACCCCTTACTCTCCCCCACCCCCAAATCAGGCCCGACAGCAGACAATGGATGAGTGTTTTAAGACGCATAGTTGCAAACACGTTGTGCCAAAGGTCACGCCGAGGAGGGCAAAAGGCAGAAGGTCTCATTCACGCCTTCTGGGGGTTGGAGAAGGCCAGGTGACCAGCCCGGCCATGTCCTCTTTGGCAGGTTACAGCCACGTCTACCCTGTCACCAGGCTCGGCAAGTGCCTGGTCATGATCTACGCGCTCTTCGGCATCCCCCTGATGGTCCTGGTGCTCACGGACACGGGCGACATCCTAGCAACTGTCCTATCGAGATCCTACCACCGGTTCCGAGGACTCCTCCCGCTCTGCCCTCCGCTCCCCACGTGCTGCTCTTGGCTGCCCAGCCGGAGAGGGCCGGCCACCAAGCCCACGGACCCCACCGTCCCCAGGATCATCATCAGTGCTCAAGAGCCCCTGGGCCCCAAGCCCGGACGGTGTCCCTCGGCCCCCAGCCCCAGCACGGAGCTGCTGGAGGGGCTCCTGGCGGGGGACACGCCGCACACGCTGCAGCCGCCCCCTCAGGCCATGCCCAGGAGCAGCTCCTGCCCCGAGCTGGTGTCTGGGGGCCTCTCCTACTCCGTCATCAGCAACCTGGACGAGGTGGGCCAGCAGGTGGAGCGGCTGGACGTGCCCCTGCCCGTCATCGGCGTGCTGGTGCTTGCCTACATCTCCTGTGCGGCCGCCGTCCTGCCCACCTGGGAGAGGCACCTGGACTTCCAGGACGCCTTCTACTTCTGCTTCGTCACGCTGACCACCATCGGGTTCGGGGACACGGCCTTAGAGCACCCCCACTTCTTCCTGTTCTTCTCCCTCTACATCATCGTTGGGATGGAGATCGTGTGCATCGCCTTCAAGCTGGTGCAGAACAGGCTGATCCGCATGTACAAACAGCTTGTGCTGTTCTTCGCCAAAGGGGAGTGTTAGGACCCGCTATCCCGGGGGTTCGTCTCACGTGTGGGCGGAGCTGGGCTGCTCCCTCATCTTTTGGGGCCGGTGTCGTGGACACGTGGCCTGTCACCGGAGACCGTGGGACCCTGAGTTTGGCCTTCAGGCCCTGCAGGAAGGTGGCCAAGGCCCTCTGTCTCAGGACAGTAGATAGAAACGATCACCAAGCCCTCATGTCCAACTTATTTCCCTGTCTTCATTTAAAAAATATATATATATATATTTCATTGATTTTTCACAGAGAGGAAGAGAGAGGGATCGAGAGCCAGAAACATCGATGAGAGAGAATCATCAGCTGCCTCCTGCACACCCCCTTCTGGGGATGTGCCCGCAACCAAGGTACATGCTCTTGACCGGAATCGTACCTGGGACCCCCACCCCCACCCCCCCCCACTCCCAGTCCGCAGGCCGACACTCTATCCACTGAGCCAAACCGGTTTCGGCTCTGTCTTCATTTTGATGTCTTTTCTATTTTAGAGGATGCTTAGTCACGCTGGGGACAGTGAAATAAGGGCGGACGGGGGGAAGTGAGTCCAGGCTGATCGGCTTTGGCTAAGAAGCTAGAGCCGTGGTAGGCAAACGGCGGCTCTCGAGCCACAGGTGGCCCTTTGGCCCCTTGAGTGTGCCTCTTCCACAAAATACCACGGCCTGGGCGAGTGAGTCTATGTTGAAGAAGTGGCGTTAGGAGACGTTTACGCTTAAAAAATGTGGCTCTCCAAAGAACTGTCCATCGCTGTGCTGTTGCTATTTGGCTCTGGGGACGAATGAGTTTGCCGACCGCTGGGCTAGAGAAATGGGGCCAGGGTCTGGCCGGGACGAACTACATCACTGTCCACTGCTGCCCCGGTTGCAAGCCTGGCGGGGTCTCAGCGTTTAGGAGATGCATGTCTGCAGGGGAAGGAGGGAGGAGGGGACAGAAAGGCCTGGGCATGCTCCCGGGAGGGAGAGGCACCCCCTGTCTCCATTTTTAAAAATCTGTCGCCATGTGTAGAGGAAACCGCCTAATGGAAGTCACCAGTTTTCTTGCAACCTGAGGGAAAGTCACCCCTGTTCTTGCACTTTGTACTGCGAGCTGAATTAGACCTTCCTGGCTGCTCCCGTGGGCCCCGGATGCAAGAGCACATCTGCGCAGCCTCTTTTCCTACCTGACCGCGAATGCAGGCGAGGCCAGCCATACCAGCCCGTGTGAAATCCGCCCATCCGCTGGGTGGCGCTGTTGCCTGTGTTCGCAGGAGCCCCGGGGGAGCTCCTGACTGTCAGGGTCTGTGTGCAGACCAGTGTTCTCGCCCAGCGGGATGCAGTTGGCACCCCCTGAGTGAGTTGGCATGTGAAAGTGTTGGCGCTTAAGCAGATGGCTGGGTACACAAGAGGTCTGACACTCACCCTGTGCCAACCCATGAATGAGTTGGCACGTGGAAGGGCTGGTCTGTGGGGCAGGTGCCCTGGTGCTCCAGCTCCTTTGCCCGAGGACTTTCTCTGGCCCCTATAGCTGAGCATTCACAGGGCAGGCTAGAAGTCCCAAGGAGTCAGGACTCTTGGGAGCAGCCCTCAACCCATGACTGATGGCACTCAGTTTCCTGCCTCTCCCCTGGGGTAACTCGGAGTCATAGTCAACGCAGTCCCCCTAGTTCTCAGCTGCCTGCAGCCTCCATTGCTCGTGAGAACACCCTGGATTGGCCCTCTTCATCTCCTCGTCTCATCTCCCCACTCCTCTGAGATCACCCCCAAGTAACACACATGCACACAAGTCCTTGTCTCAGAGTCACCCCTGGGGCCCTGGGCCCTGGGAGAGGCTGTGACAAGTCAGCGTATGATGGTTCCCTGAGTGGCCACCAGGGGGAGCCGCCAGACCGCACGGACCCCGCGCTCCTGGCCAGCAGCTGGCCTGTCTGCTTTGCAGTGCCTGGCGGGCTCCGCCACAGCCCCTGCCCCTCCGGGAGCCGGAATCTCCCGCCGTGGCCCTCTGAGAGGGGACACCTCTGACTTATGTCCTCCCTGGGCCCTACAGGAGGCTCATGGACCTCTGCACTCCGCCCCCCACACCTCCCTCGCTGGGACATGGCAGGGAAACAGCACCTGGGACCCAAGTCCCCAGAGCAGCTTTCACGAGGGGCGCTTCCTACTCTTGTCCCCTGCCCTTCAAATCGCACGTCCTGCCCAGCTGAGATCATGTGACCACTGGAGTCCCAGCCACCGCACAGGGTCGCCCCTAACCTGGGTCCCTTCCTTCTCTGACACACCAGCCTCTGGGGGGGGGGGGCGCGGGGGGTAGACGGGCTGGAGCTTGCAAGACACACCTAGAGCCTTCTGCAGAGCACAGAGGCCCTGTCCGCTGGGATGTGCTGGCTGGAGCTCTGGGGAGGTGCTGGGGCTTGGACGCTGCTTCTAAAGCTGCCAGGGGACTCCCGCCCGATGGGGCCAGAAGCCCTGTCTCGGGGAGGCCAGGGACAGGCAGGGGGTGGCCCCTGCCCCTGGGAGGGCTGTGGGGACAGACCTGGCTGGTGCTGGCCCTTAGGGGCCCTGCTCTGCTGGTGACCCAGACAGCGGAGGCCTGCCCCTGGGCCTCTCCGGAGAGGAGAGGACTGGCTTGGGCAGGCCCTGTGGCCTGCTGCCCTCCGGGTTCGGGTGCCCTGCCTGCTGCTTTGATGGGTGGCCAGTGGGGGGACCTGGTCCCCCAGGGCCCTGGCGCCAGTGTGGGCTGCTGGGTGCATTGCTCTGTCTGGGTCTCGTGGCGACCAGGACTGGCCGTGTGGCTCCGGGTGAGGCCTCTGCCTGGGAGATCGGCCGCGTCGAGCCTGGGCAGGTTCCTCTGTCAAACGCACAGAACGACGGCACCTCCCTCAGCGCGTCCTGTGAGTGTGAGGGCCAGAGGAGTGCTGCCGCCGCAGGCCCAGCCCTGAGAGCGCTCTGACGTCCTCGCGTGCCCGGGCGGGACGAGGGGCGTTTCCACTCCCCCTGGCACCCTCACCGCCTGGGGTGGGCAGAGGGGGGGCAGTGCGGGAAGGCCTGGACGCCCGCAGGGAGCCCTCCTGATCTGGAGTGTCTCAATCCCGGGCCAGGGAGCATGCGCAGTCCCCGCCAGGTGGGCCTCCCGTGGCTGATGGGCAGTGCACCGGGGCTGGAGGTGGGAGCATTCCTTCCCAGCTCCCCACAGTGCCCTGGGGCTCCCTGGCACGCTATCCCTCACGCTATCCCTCCCCAGCCTGCATCATCACCTTCTCCTGGCTGCCAAAGCAGCCCGTGCCTGAGGGGCTCTGGGTCTCTCTCTCTCTCTCTCTCTCTCTCTCTCTCTCTCTCTCTCTCTCTCTCCAGGGCTCCCTCCCGGCGTCTCACCCACTCAGGTGGAAATGAACCGGATGCCAGGACTCCCACTGAAGATGGTGTCCCAGCACCTCTAACTGAGGTGCCCCAGGCAGCTCTGACCTTGACCCTGGCCCGTCCCTGCTGACTGCCTGCGCTGTCTTCCCCCTCCCGCTTTTGACTCCAGAGGCACCTGGGCGGCTTTTCGGAAGCCCCAGTCTTGCCCCAGCCGGCTTGGCCCTGTGGATAGAGCATCGGCGTGTGGACTGAAGGGTCCTGGGTTCGATTCCCATCAAGGGCACAAGCCCGGGTTTCGAGCTCGATCCCCAGTAGGGGGCGTGCAGGAGGCAGCCGATCCATGATTCTCTCTCGGCATTGATGTTTCTCTCTCTCCCTCCCTCCTCCTTCCCCTCTGACATCAATAAAAATATATTAAAAAGAAAATAATAAAAACATAAAAAAAAAGATGCCCCTCCCCCACTCCCCGTCTTGAGTGTGCCTCTCAGAGACCCCATTTCTCTGGTGTCAGGTGGGGCTCCCAGGTAAGCCTGGTCGCTCATTCATTCATTTATTCGTCCCCAAGCCACGAGTCAGCGGGCCCGGAGGGACAGCCCTGGAGGAGACACTTCCGGTGTCCAGGCTCATGGCCGGTGCTCGAGCCTGTTTGCTGGACAAAGGGGCGTCCCGGTGACCCAGACCCCGCTCCCTTGACTGACAGAGAACCGATGAGACAGCTGGGCGACAGGAGCCAGGCCGGGAGGGCCGTCCCTGCACCCAGCACCCGGGAAGCCAGACACAAGCCACGGCTGGCGTGGCCCGTCCAGGGTCGGAAGGCCTGGGCGCCGTTGCCATGGTGACCGAGGTGCACCTGGCTAGCGGGAACTTTGAAGTGGCCTCGGCTGCAGGGCAACAAAGGGCGCCTCCGTCTCGGATGCAAATCGTGGCTTTCTTTTCATCCTCCCCGGCCCTTTCCTGCTCTGCGTCTGTTCCTGCCATTAGATCAGAGAACACATTCAAAACACGGGCCATTAAGGGGCCTCTCTGTGGGTCACGCCGCCCCTCCCCTTTCGTCTCTTCAAAAAGCAG